>JAPKLY010000076.1:915715-941909 GCA_026898435.1 Prunella vulgaris | reverse complement strand
ATATTAAAAAATTTAAAATAATACTTACAAGTTAAGAGCACCATTTCATTCATAAAAACAAAAATCCACAACCTCCTAATGAGTTTGAAACATTTTTCTACAAAATTTCTTATTACTTCTCAAAAATTTGGATAAATAACCAACTTCGGTTTTTATCGACCAAAACAAACTCTGAATATCTTTACCAGAATTCACTCTCTTCATGCTAACAGATAACACAACATCTTCAAGTTCTCGATCAATCCCATCCAACTTCCTTCTCACAATGATTGCATCCTTCAGACTCTCATCTACAACAACTCCACTTTCAACTACAATAGGTTTCTCAAACTTTTTCATTACAACCTCAACACTTTTTTCAGCAACTTTAACTTTCTCACCTTGCCTATTATCAACAGCTTTCTCAAACTTATCAGTCTTAACACCCTTACCACAGCCTATTACAACATCAGCTTCCTCAACAACATCTGTCTGAACACCCTTATCACAGCCTATTAAAACTTCAACTTCCTCAACCACATCAGTCTGAACACCCTTATCACTTTGAGAAACATCCTTCACTTTGACAGGTATTTCACTCTCCTTCCCCTTCCTAGAATCCTTTCCTACATCTCTTTTGTCCTTATTCAACTTAACACTATCTCCAACAATATCTGCATAAAAAGCATCATCAAACCAATCTTCATCCCTAGTAAGATTGGTTTCAAATACAACAGTATCAGGAGTAAGCAATTCAAAATTGGGAGCTGAAGCAGCAAATTCCTTCATCAATGTAACATACTTAACAAGCTTATCAACATACTGATGAAGCTTGGGATTCATAAAGAATTTCTGAGTGTCCGAGACATCAGATTTAGGAGTAGATTCAATCTGAGTACTGCTTGGATTTGCATTTCCAATATGATCCATAAGCTTTTGAACCTTAGTCTTAAAAGTTACAGAAAATGATCTCGCTTCTCCTTGAATTGCCAACAACAAATCTTTAATTTCCTGCAAATATAATATAAGAAATAAAAAATCAAACTTAGAAAAAATAATAATGAAAATACCCAAAGAACATGACAGTAATACCCAATGAGAATAAAAAAATACCCAAAGAACATGACAATAATACCCAAAGAGAAATACTAATACCCAAAGAACATGACAGTAATACCCAATGAGAATAAAAAAATACCCAAAGAACATGACAGTAATACCCAAAGAGAACAAAAAAATACCAAAAAAACATAACAATAATACACAAATGATAAATGAAAAATAAAAAAGACAAATTACAAATTGGATAAATATCACAAAATAAAACAACATTACAATATATACACCTCAAGAAAAATTCATTACTACTCAACTGAATAATAACAGAACATAAAATTACAATTCATGTACCTAGAAAGAATCATTATCAACTTTCTCACCCACTTTCTCATGCTCATCATCATCCTCTTTCTCTGACTCTGATGTTGAAGCCATTAAATAATCCAAAATTCCATTATTAGTCAATGGATAACCCTCAATTAACCGCCCTGACCCAAATCATCCAGCCTCAAACTTTTGGCCACACCTTTTCTTAACTTTCTCATCCGTCCAATGCTTAATCAACGGTAAAGAGGTCGGTTCACAAACACCTCTCCACTTCAACCGGTGAAAGTATATTATTTGCAAAAGAATAAGACAACCACTGACATTTTTTACACCACTCTTCTTGTACATCAAAACAGATTCAGCCAACCTCGTCAATACAAGTGTACACCAATCATATTCTGAAATAGAGTCTACATCTTCTAATGCTTTAAAGAAAATAGGATTTACACTTCTATTCGCAGTAGGACAAAGAAAAGAACACAAACTATACAAAATAAAGAAACGCTTAAAATCATCTCCACCATCAGCACATCTTTGAATCATAATCAAAGGAAGTTTCCATAAGGGACTCTTTGCAGCAATATCATATTTCTTACCAAACGTAACAAAAGCAGATGAATCATCAGACCTACTATAAACAGGAACCTCTACTCCTTCATTTCTTGGAATCATAAAAACATCATAAACATCATCAGCAGTAATTGGAAACTGCCGAAAATTATCAATCGTTAACATAAAGCAGCTTCCATTGAAATTTTCAACCAACCAGTCAATCATTCCAATATTTATAAGTCTGTTAAGCTGTAAATGCAGCAAACCTTGAAACCCAATACTTTCCACAGCAGACCTTTGTCTATCATTCAACAACTTCACTAAATCAGACAACCCGCTGGGACGACACTGAGAAATGATTTTACTGCAATAAAAATACTATAATTAATATACTAAAAAAATTAAACAATACCCAAAAGCAAGATACAAATACCTAAAGTCCATATCAAAAATACCCAAAGACTAAATCAAAAATACCCAAACAATAAATAACAAATACCTCAAGAGAAAATTAAAATACACCAAGAACAGATAAAAAATACCCAAGGAATAATACATAAATACTTCAATACAAAAACAATACTACAAATTCAACAACAACATTAATTAATAAAACAAAAACATCAGTAAAACATACATAATAAACAAATAAAAACAGAAAAATACACCAACACCATATAGATAAATGAAAAATATATGATACACAAAGACCAAATAAAAATACCCGAAGTGAAATTAATTAATACATATAGAATAAAACAAAATACCCAACTATACAATAACAAATACATAATGATAATTAATAAAATACACATAGTGAAATTAATTAACACTCAAATAAAAACAAAAAATACCTAAGAGATACTCGTTCCTTTGGAATATTGACTTTGGTTGAAATATCAGTTGTACATTTCTCTTTTCCCTTACTAAAAACAACAAGCAGATTGTCTTCATTCGTTTCTGCATGTTTCAAAGGAGCGGAAACTAAAGGAACTATTTCTTCAGACTTTTTTTCACATTTCAGAGGCTTCCTCCTCTGATAAACAACATCTTTTGAAGCTTTCGGACCACCAGATTTAGGAACTGAAACTTTCTTCTTCTTCGTCATTGAAGAAAATTATAACCTAAAAAAACAAAAAATCCACAGAAATCATAGTTCTATAAAAAATTATACTAAAATAATGAACAGAAAACATATATTTAACTATTAAAATGATGATCACAACAATTCTTACCAGAAAACAGAGGCGAAAACACACAACGAGATGGCGAAATGAAACAGATATGAAAAATGAACGAAATGGAGATGAAAAATGCGAAAAGTTACTGAGGATAACTTCAAAATGAAATGATAAACTGAAAGGAGAGTGGAGAACTGAAAGACGCGGTTTTAGAAGTAACCGAATTATTTGACCCGGATCCGCGTTTTTTAATTTCACCCGTACCCGCGAAAATTGAAATTTGGGTCAAAGAGTAAATGAGTTTGGTCAAAATTAAGCCCAAAATCTCAAGTGCATGTTATGGAACCGGGTGCATGCTAGAATTTGTATTATATTAACTAGAATTAAATATTAATAATTTGGTCAGCTCCTCTCATATTCATTCACAGCCAATAGTTTTTTTTTTTTTTTTTTAATGATTTCGACCTAATTTCATATAATTTTTAGTGTTGTGGTTTAATTTAACAAGAGAAGAAAATCTAACAATTAAAGAGTTGAGTAATTTGTATCACTTGAAATTGGTATTGCGTAACGAGTGGTGGGGAAATGAGGGTCGTCGCCAAATTTGCACCCAACACGCCCAAGCTACATCAATATTACATGATACCATTATTGACAAATTCAGAATTTTTTGTTTAGTATGCAGCGATATTAAATAAAATTGTGATGTATTGAAATATAAAATTGTGAATAATTAATATTTGTTCTTATAGTAACACACCTTTTGCTCTTGCATTATGTGAAAATTATTTATTCTATAAAAATAAATGAATATATGTAAAATAATAATATTTTATAAGATAGTAAAACATATTTGCTTTAATAGTAACACACATTTATCTCCCAATTTGTGTTACTATATGTGAAAATGGGTGTTACTATATGAGCAAAATATATTTTAATGAGAATAAATATGTGTTTCTTAATTTATTCATCATCCCTTTAAATCTAGGTATATTGTTTCGTGTAATACATATGTTATTATATTAAAAAAATAATTATTTCTATAAAAATAAATAAATATTTGCGACTAATCAATATTAAGGTAATACACATTTAGCTCTTGCATTATGTGAAAAAATGATTTATTCTATAAAAACAAATGAATATATCGAAAATAACATTTTATAAGATAGTAACACACATTTGCTCTAATAGTAACACACATTTGTCTCCCAATTTGTGTTACTATATGTGAAAATGTGTGTTACTATGTGAGCAAAATATATTTTTATGAAAATAAATATGTATTTCTTAATTTATTCATCATCCCTTTAAATCTAGGTGTAAGCAAATAAATTTTGCTACTCAATTAAATAATGACACGTGTATAAATTAAATAAATATCAATATAAAATTCTATTTTGATTTTGAGGATTTATCAAATTAATTCTCTAATTAAATAGTAAAATAATATTTATTGTACACGATACAAGTCGTTATTAAATTACGAGTCTCCCGGTACTCGTAAATGGCAATAAATGGCTTATTTACCCTATTTATGAAGACGGCGGAAATCAATCAAGCTAAATTTGGTTGATTCGTAAATCCTGGCAATCAAATCAGCATCAGCCAACTATATTGTGCCACGTGTCAGCGCAGATAAGGAAGATTCTTCACCTCTCACCCTATAAATAGGGGGTGAAGTTCATGCATTTCAGACATCGAAAAGCATCGAAGACGAACGAGCAAACAGTAATATCCTCTCTATGAGCCACCTGCGAGCTAAGAAGATCGATCGATCAAGTACTTCGAAGATTCAAAGAGTTCTTCACCAAATTTGAAAACATTCTTCGAAGTTCGAGCTGTTCGACGTTTGATCCAATACAATGGGCCTCCATCCTTCCGATCCGACATTTTTCCTGAAGAACAACTTGAAGATCGTCAAGCGTTCTTCGCCATCTTCAACTATTCTTCGCCAAAGTCATCCAGAAACACAGTTTGATCCAGAATCAAGGAGCGAATCCCTCTGATCAAACGTTTCTACCTTGAAGATCAACTTGAAGACAATAAGTGTTTATCACCGCCTTCAAGTGTTCTTCGTCAAGTTCATCCGCAAACGCACTTCAATCAAGGAGCAAGGGGCTAAATCCCTCCGATCAGGTGTTTTCAGATCAAATCCAGACTTGAAGATCGAAGATCGTTCTTCACCATATTCAAGAAGTTCTTCACCAAAATCTTCTAAGACCAACGCTCGATCCAAAACAAGACGACTCTGTCCTTGGATTAAGTGTTACAAGTTAAGCAGGTCAAAGTCAAAGTCAGACCAAAAAGTCGAGTCAAAGTTGAAGGAGAATTAGAGGACAAATTAGAGAGAAGAACCCGAAAATCAAAAGAAATAACTTGTATATCAATATCAAGTGTTAATAAATATTTTTATTACATAAGAATTGTTATTACACTACGTATATTGTTTCATATAATACATATGTTATTATATTAAAATAATTATTTTTATTTAAATAAATAAATATTTATGAATAATCAATATTTATTCTTAAAGTAACTCACATTTTGCTCTTGCATTATGTGAAAAATGATTTATTCTATAAAAACAAATGAATATATGTAAAATAACAATATTTTATAAAATGGTAACACACATTTGCTCTAATAGTAATATATATTTAATCTCCAATTCATGTTACTATATAGATAAATATGTGTTACTATATAGGTAAATGTATATTACTATACTAACATAAATTGAAAACAAAATTTTAAATTTATTATATAATATTATTTAATTTATTTTTAAATTTATAATAATTAAAAATAATAATAAATCAAAATAATTATTTGGGCTTGGGCTTGGGCTGTGGCCTGTGAGTGTTGCGGGGGGAGAGGGTGGGGTCGGGAATGGGGGAGGGAATTAAGATGCAAAACATTACTTCGGCGGGCGGGCGTGTGATGGAAGAAAGGTGGTTGGCGCGTGAATCTTTTAATTATTTTAATTTAATTTTAAAAATTTCTACATAGAAATTTCTATATAAATTTTTGTCAAAAATTTTATATATCTCGTATAAGAGGAGAAAAGTACAATTGAATTTGGATCCTTAATTAATGTTTTGGATATATATTGGATCTTGAACATTTTTTTTTACAAATAAACCCTTGTACTTTAAAATTAAACAAATAAGCCCCTTAAATGTATTATTTTATCAACATTTTATAGTACTTTTAATTTATTTTTTTCAAGATGAGGAACACTTATGTGAAACGTTTCACGCCGTGAAACGAATAAATTTAAAAAAATTCGCAGATCCTACCGGGTCGGGTCGGATTTGGTCTTTTTTTTTAAAAAAAATTCGCAACTATGATTCCAGATTTTTTCATTTCCAGGTATGTTACTATTTAGCCAAATCCATGTTACTAATAAGCAAAATGTGTGTTACAATTAGATTAAATGTTGTTTCCTTTACATATATTCATTTGTTTTTGTAGAAATAACATTTTTTCATACAATTTAATAATAAATGTGTGTTACTACAAAAATATTATTTTTTTCATAAAGACTTGTGAGAAAATAATATATTTTCTTATTTTCGCTCTCAGGTATGTTACTATTTGGCCAAATGCATGTTACTAATAAGCAAAACGTGTGTTACAATTAGATTAAATGTTGTTTTCTTTACATATATTCATTTGTTTTGTGTAGAAATAACATTTTTTCATACAATCTAATAATAAATGTGTGTTACTACAAAAAAAAAATCATAAATACTTATGAGAAAATAATATATTTTCTTATAGTAACACACATATTGCTTTTGTGTTATATGAAAAATTATTTATTATATAAAAATAAATAAATATATATATAAAGAACAACATTTCATAAGATTGTAACACACATTTGCTCTAATAGTAACATATATTTGCTCCCCCAATTTGTGTTACAATATGGACAAATGTGTGTTACAATATGGGCAAATACGTGTTACTGTAAGAGAAAATATACTTTTATAAGAATAAGTATGTGTTTTTAAATTTAATCAGCATTCCTTTAAATCTAGGTATATTGATTCATATATTAATACACATTTTTACTATTTTATACGTGTTATTATATAAAAAATAATTATTTCTATACAAATAAATAAATATTTATGAAAAACCAATATGTTTTCTTATAATAACACACATAATTTTTCTCTTATATTATGTTAAAAACTATTTATTCTATAAAAACAAATGAATATATGCAAAATAACAACTTTTTATAAAATTGTAACACACATTTGCTCTAATAGTAACATATATTTGCTCCCTCAATTTGTGTTACAATATAGGCATATGTGTGTTACAATATGGGTAAATATGTGTTACTGTAAGAGAAAATGTACTTTTATAAGAATGAGTATGTGTTTTTTAATTTAATCACAATTCCTTTAAATCTAGGTATATTGATTCATATATTAATGCACTTTTTATTATTTTATATGTATTATTATATAAAAAATAATTATTTCTATACAAATAAATAAATATTTATGAAAAACCAATATGTTTTCTTATATTAACACACATGATTTTTTTCTTATATTATGTTAAAAACTATTTATTCTATAAAAACAAATGAATATATGCAAAATAACAACTTTTTATAAGATTGTAACACACATTTACTCAAATAGTAACATATATTTACTCTCCAATTTGTGTTACTATTTGGGCAAACATGTATTACTATAACATAAAATGTATTTCTTATTTAAAATTAATTTCTTATTTATTTATTTTTACTATTTATAAAACATGTTCTAATTAAATAATAATTAAATGAATATATGCCTTGGTATGGGGCTTGTTGGGGGCGAACTGGAACTATTGTTATTAATCTTGGGTTGGCAGGTTGCACCATTGAACTCTTCAATATAACAATCTCATGGCAATACCCGTAAGTTTTAATATGGGTATAAATACGACCCATTTAATAATATGATGATGTAAAACGTTTCATATAAGTTTTTGTCTTTCAAGATTATTTTTAACCGCCATTGCCATTGACAATAAAAGTATAAAACCATTCTACAAAATCATTTGGGGAGCACACGTTATACATTAACTCCCTTTTTGGGTTTTTAATAGCATTAAGGGCCCGTTTGGTTATATTATTTTAACAGAATTTATAAAAAATATTTTTAAGGAGCAATTTAAAGAAGCTAGATGATTAAGTTTACAAGTTTTTGTAATTTAAGAGAAACTATTTAATTTTGTTTAATATAAAACACCTATGTTTTAATTATTTTGTTGACAGGATTACTGACAGCAGATTTTAGAAGGATAAGTTGAAGACAAAATTTCTTTTCGAAGTTTATAAAATGTAAAAAAACAAAAAAACATATATAAAACTCTTCAAATTCCCTTTTTACCAAATACTTTTTGAAAATTCTTGTAAATGCTAGACAAATCCAGTGTGATTAACCCTAATTGAAATTCTCTTTCTAACCAATTGATCCTTGTGAAAATCTCAACATTAGGGAGTCTATAGAAAACAAAATTAACCAGCAGAAATACCAGGGCTGGGGGCAGAAATACCAGGGCTGGGGGAACTGAACGTGCACAAACTATTTAAAACATCACGCATATAATTTTTAACGAGACATATACACAGTTTACAAAATGAATTGCCAGCCAACTTAGAACATCATCAGTTGCAAGTCCAACCAGCTCTACACGAATCCAACCATCGTTGCCGTGAATTTCCTTTTCCATTTCTTCCCATAATGATAAGCGATCATAATTCTTAAACAGAATGTTAGAGGCCTTTAAGTAGAAGCTTTCAAGAGGATTGCCACTATACATCCCAGCAAAGCACCCGCCGCTACCTGGAATTGAGAGAGTGCATCAGAAAGATAAATTGGCTGACAATAGAGTTGTGGGTAAATCATTTGGCAATGTCTGCTTTTGGTTTCAAAATCCCTTTCTTAGGATTTGAGAATCTAAAATTGGTTCTTCAGAATTTTGAAAGAACACCTATTAATCTACTATAACACTTTCTAGTACAATCAATTCTGAATTCTCTCTTCACTCTTGGACATTGATTTGACATAATGTTAAGAAAAAAAATGGAAATTTATGAACTTCTCCATGATTTCTCCTACTCTGTTCAGAGTCCAATGCTCTTATAGCCATTTCACTTGCAATCACATGAGCCCTTCCAAGTACATATATGAACGAGAGAAGTATATGTTTATTTGTGTACAGACATAGAATGAAGCAGCCACTCTTACTTGACTGTGACTAACCATACCTGCAGTGGAGTGTGACCTAGTGAATCTCGAAGAGGTCTAACATTGGCGACAGGATGCTCAGGAGGCAATTCACAAACAATTTGATTCAATAACTGCAGTAAGACTAGCGAGTTATTAATATTGCAGAAAGCAAAGTACCAATATGCGCCCCAAGCAATAACAAGTGATGTGAGCTTATGACATGAACTTATATATCATAAAAGGAAAAATAAAATGGAGGTGTATTCTCTGAAATATCTAATTTACAGCAATCTAGAGCTAAATACTAAAACAGAACCGTGACCAAAATGAAGCATGATGCCCATGTTTATAATTATAAGAGATCTAACCTCAGCTTGGCGACCAGCATGGAGTCTGATGCCAGTAGCATCATACATGACCTGGTGATATATCAGAACTGTTAGCTAGGGAAGTAATTTTAGTAATGTTACAAAAGTTTGTCCTAATATGAAATACTATGGTCAGACTCAGAGTTATTCCCGGTCGACATAATAGTAATTAAGTCATAAGAATCAAGCTAAGTAACCATTATATATATATTTAGATGCATTCAATATGAGCACTAAACTGTCAGGAGGAGAGTTGAACTATCAGCAATTGAACAAAAGCTTGTAAGAGAGTTGAAAGCCAAAAAAAAGAGATACTATTATTCAATTATTACAATAACAATTAATAATTTATGGATGTAACCAGGTCATAATGAACTATCTTTAATTGTTCTTGATTTAATTCATATACGATACTCACACTTCATAATAAGGGAAAATAAAAGCAGAAAAAGTACCATATTTGATGAGATGAAAACACATGTTACAACTGGATAAACAAGCACACAACACTAAAGGATGGAGGAAACCTGGTTTAGAAAGTACATACAACACATGCCAAGACCACCGCAATTGCAAAAGATGATGCCCCCAGTCCATCTACCAGTCCGATAGCAGTTGCAAGGGCAGTAACAGTTGCTGAATGTGATGACGGCATTCCACCTGAGCTGACCATCTTTCTAGAATCCCATTTTTTATCCTTTAACCTGCATGTCTAAATGGATATATTGAAAGATCAAGCAAGAAATATGAAAACACCTAGAAATACTCCATCTATAATACAGATTTGCAAGATGACTAAATGACATTATCAAGTGCAAACTCAGATAATTGTAGACTAGAAGACAAACAGAAACCATAAAACTGTATCATGACATGGATTCTCAAACAGTACGCCAGTCTAGAATCTACACAGGTACATACTTAAGTTTTCTTTTATATTTAGCATACATAGGCATAACTATTTTTTCAAGTTCATATCTCCCTTAGACATGTCAGGATTGACTCTGTCATCGTTTAACAATAACCAAAGGCAAAGATGCTACCTTATTGTACAATGCTATAACTTTGCAGCAAAATTCAAAATGTATAGGAACATGGATTTTCATATTTTGTGCGTGCGTATGTGTTTAACGAACGAGTCCAACAGAACACAATTTCTACTGAATGCACATTGAAAGGCTAAAAAGTACTTTCTTCAGACATAAAAATTATCACAAAACACGGGATCAGAGAAAATGCGGATATAAGCATGTATAAATGTCAAAACACAGACGAATTGGGAAAATGGACTAGCATTCAAAAGAAATTCAGTTAATTAATTAACCTAATCGAGACAGTAATCCCAAAAATGGAAGAATATACCCAAAAAAAAATCTTAAATCAGAATAAGGCCGAAGACAAAGTACCAAGTAGTGAAAGGCTTGAGAAATTGGGCGATAGCACAGGCGAGCAGGGCGGAAACGAGAGACAGGTTTGCAGGTGCAATCGAAGAACGGAGAGCCGTCGCAGCATCATCGCCCGCCATCTCCCCGCTGATGGATCAGATTTCTCCGAGTGATGAAAGAGAATGAAACAGTTCTGAGATGCGAAATTTAATTTCTCGTGGGCGGCGGCCGCCGTGGAGGAGGCGATCGGGATTTGGGGATTTTCGATAGGGAGAAAAATTGAGGCTCACGCGGCCGACGAATTGGAACTTGGAAGACAACTCGGTTGCCGTGGAGTGGAGTGGAGGCGATTAATTAATTACTCCCTCCGTCCCAGATGTGTTTTCACCTCTGGGATGACACAACTTTTAAAAAAAGTAGAGTGTTGTGTAAAGTTATATTATTAAAATAATGAGATTAGTTGGATTGTGAGGATAAAGTTAAAGTAATAATTTCCATTTATAAGGTGTGAAAACAATTGTGGGACGGACGAAAAAAGAAAGTGTGAAAACAATTATGGGACGGAGGGAGTATTACGTTTCTATCCGCCGGTCTGAAGATTGACCCACTAATAAATAGCATTCAATTACTAATATATAGTACTACCTCCGTCCACGAAATTTATGCTCACATTTTTGCACGTGATTTAATGCAATATGTCGGAGGGTATTACGGGATATTGTGAGGTCCGTTTTGAATAAAGAGAATATTTATGAAAAGTATATCATATGTACTTTCCATAAATACTTTCTTTACTCAAAACGGACCTCACAATATTCCATAATACCTTCCGACATATTGCATTAAACCACGTGCAAAAATGTGAGCATAAATTTCGTGGACGGAGGGAGTAATAAAATTTAAAATTAGGTAGCTTTTGAAAAATTATTAAATTGCAAAGATCGCCATAAATTCTGTTTAAATTACTAAAAAATCCTAGTGATTTGAATAACCACTCTTCAAAGGCGATGTATTGTTATTAGTTGTTTTATGAAAATGTATTATAAGATGTTAATTTTGAATGACATGAGCTTTTTAATTAAAGTATTAAATTATTGCGTTAAAGAGTATTGATTATTTTAGTATAAATTATTATTTGTAAATGTGAAAATGGTTCATAATAGTCACTCATTATCAAATCCTTTATAAAAAGGTTAATAATAAATAAAATTATCTAACTAGTTAAAATCTAATATCACAAAACAAGCTACTAATTTAAATACGAGAAAACTAAAACAAATTAAAGGATTAATTGCATTCTTGTACGCAATTCAAGTCTAGGAGCATTCGAGGAAAAAAAAACTTTGTTGCACTTCAAATTGATATAGAAAAAGGGAACTTATATATTGGTTCACTTTTAATTAAAGATGTTAAATGGATTGCGGGCTGGGGGCCGACCTGTTAGTCCTGAAAATTACAGGGTTAGGTCCGAGTATATCGAAGACCGTTCAAAATTGGACCTTTTATTGCCCTAACTGTTTGGCTCGCGGGCTAGTATACCGGTTTCACGGGTTGGCCGCTAGCTGACTTATTTTATTTATTTATTAATTATTTACTTAATTATATAATTTATATTAAATTGGAAAAGGTAATCTATTTAGTAAATCCTAATCTAACAAACTTACAAAAAAAGTGAGCAGCTTATTAAATTATTAATTATTAACTTAAATTATTACCTAACAAAAAATTATGAACAGAAGTTAGCATTGAATTTGTTGTTGGTAATTTTTTTCATAGATAATTTATTTTTATTAAAGTAATTACTAATTATACTTTTACATGTTTCAGATGATGATGATATCGAAATGGAAGAAGTTGTTTTATCATTGTTCTAGAAAGGATCTAATACCGAAGATTGAATATATTTATTAAATTTTAAATAATTGTTAATGTTTAAACTTTGTGAATTATGTTTTGATGTAATTTTCATAAATTTAACAAATATATTTGAATGATTTCGCATTATAATTATGACTTTGTATTTTATATTGAATTTTTTTTATTGAATTTTTTTATCCCGAGTCCGTTAGTGGTCCGTTTAGCCCGCAAAGCGCTACGATAGAGCTAGGTCTCAAATATTAGTGGTCTGCTAAGAACGAACCGCTAAGGCCCACAGCCCTATAGGACTGACCCAAATGAGCTAGGGTCAACCTATTTAACATCTCTACTTTTAATGGTGATGTAATTACAATGAAAATAAATATTTTATTAACACAATGAAGTAATATACAATTGATTTCTTTAATTTAAGGGGTTATCTCTCTAACTTGATCATCTGATTATCATCTGGAAGTTGACTTTGACTTGAAAATGCTTATCTAAGAATATAAATGTCTTGTTTTGGATTGAGCGAAGTTTTCTAGAAGATTTGATGAAGAACACCTCAAATTTGGTGAAGAATGACTTTGAAGACGACGGAGAACGTTTGGGTCTTCAAGATGATCTTCGAAGATAGCATCTGATCAGAGGGATTTGCTCCTTGTTTCTGGGTTAAACGACATTTCTGGCTGAATTTGATGAAGAATACTTGGAGTCTTCAAGTTGATCTTCGAGTGAAAAATGTCCAATTTGAGGGATTTAGACCCTTGATCTTGGATCAAAAATATTTTTTCTGGAAGAACGACTTCGAGTTTGATGAAAAATAACTTCAATTTGATAAAGAACAACTTGAATCTTCGAGTCTGGATGCAGGATCTTCTTAGCCCAAATTTCTGTTGCAGCCCGTTGTTCGTTGCTGGTTCGTTGTTATGTGGATTTGAGAATGATCCTAACCCCTATTTATAAGGTGAGAAAGGTAAGACCTTCCTTTCTTAGCGGGACACATGGAGTGATCTGGGCCATTGATGTCATATTTATGAATAAGATTAATGAATCAACCAAATTTAGCTTGATTGATTTTCGCCTTCTTCTTTATTTATACGAAACATTTATGGTTTTGAATACTACAAATCAAACACTTATTGCCACATACGAGTGTCGTAAGACTCGTGGATTTAATGGCGACTTGTACCTTGTACTAGGGATGGCAACGGGGCAGGTCTGGGATGGGTTTGGCCTGTCCTAGGACCCGTCCCGCTAGGAATTTTTCGGACCCAGGACCCGCCCCGCCCACTCTGTGAACCTAACAGGTTTTACCCGCCCCGACCCGCCTACCCGCCTATATTTATTAAACTTATCAAATGCATTACAAAAAATATCTTAAATTTTAAATATAACATCAATATGCATTTGAATTATTTAAGGGTTTATTACAAAGGAGTTCACGTTTTACTCATGCCTTTAAAACAAGTTCGCCAAATTCTTTTATATAAAAATAGGTTCAAGTTTAACATTTAACCTACTTTTTATTAATCAGATTCTCTCGACTTTATTATATAAGGTTAGTGTTTGCCTAAAATGTGTCACACGCAAGTGCACGTGGTCGTAGTGGGATTAGTAAGGTAATCAAGTTTAATATCGAACACAGGGAGATGGGAGATTGCAAAGTATGTATGTTGTTCAAGTATGTAAACTATCAAAGCAATAAAATGGAATGGTTTTTTATCTACTAAGCTTGTCAAGAATAGTAAACTACCTATCACCTTTTTACAAAAGTGAGCAAGTGTTGGAGAACATGCATTGGTGTACTATCCTATGTTTCATATGGTATTCATATCACTTAATCATGCATGATCAATTGGATAATCAATTAGGCAATGCATCATTAAGGTGCATAGGTTTCCCTAATTACACATTAAAGCTCTAATTGTAGTGCCTATTCACAAAGGAGCAATTCTCATTGTCCTAGGAATTTCATCAAACACCTAGCATGCATGGCCTTATAACTAGAATATTAAGGGAAAAGCTCAATGCTAATATGCTGCTAAATCCCTAATGGCCCAAACAATCAATTAAGCATACAAAGCATTCATTCAAATCATCAATATAAACAATCAATCATCCAATCTCTCATGACAATCATAAGATCAACAATAGCACCATATTACTCCATAAGAATCATACACCAATGCATAATAGAATTAGCCCATGGCTAATTGGGAACTAACTACTGCAATTTACAATGTAAACATCATATCTAATCTCAATTACAAAAGAAATCAATGAAAACTTACCAATATAAGTGGAATTAGAAAACTAGCTACAAACCTCCAATTGCTAACTCTTAATCCGGAAGTGAGAAATGAAATTGAACCGTAGAAATATAGCTTAAATGTAGACGAGTACGCAGGAACAAATGGATCGAAAATCTATTGGACGGATCAAAAGTAATCAAAGTTTGAAGATGAAGAATCTAGTAAACCCACTTAGTAACTTCCATTAACCTCTCTAATCTAAAAAGAATCTAAGAAAATGGAAAGTGAGAGAATGAAGATTATTTTCTTGGAAATCTGAGCTTGAAGTACTTATAGTACCCTCCATGCATTTACCATGATACCCTTCACCTAAATGCGCAAAAGACGAACTTGCCCCTGAAAATCCAAAAATATGTGCACCGTGCGACCAAGGCACTCAGCCAGCCGACCATGGTCGTCCCCTTAGTTGTGCGGACGTTCAGTGCACAAGTCAGAAGGTGGCCGCGCGACTAAAGGCCTTCCGAAGCCGACCAAAGGGCTTCCGGTGTCGACCAAGGCTAGGTCTGTGCCGGTCGATCCTCGACTTCTCGTTTTCGCCATATCTTGAGTTCTAGAGCTCCGATTGACTCAATTCTTTTTCCGTTGAGACCCTCTCTTCGAACTCTTCGACATGGTATATCATTTCCACCCATTGGATTAACTCCATAATTTTGGACTTTTATCAAACTTGCTCGTTTCTTCCTTATTTTGCTCGTTTTCACCTATAATCACAACTTTCTAGCCAAAAAGGGTTAAATGCACAATATGTAACATAATAGAGTCAAATATGAACATAAGCTCCTCAAAACCATATATAATTGATAGCAAAAATGATGCAATTATGAACCTAATCAGTTAGTAAACCTATCTTCCTCACCTATCTCCCTCACGTCTCTCTGCTCACAACACGATATCAGCAAATTAGAAAACAATTTCCATTCATGACACCACACATCACATCCATTTACCTTTTATTTCAAAATTCGAATTTTATAGGGGGCTCTCTCAAATATGGCTTTATTTCAAATCAAGAGGTGGAGAAGGAAGCTGCGTTCTCAGTCTCGCCGAATCCTTCAATCAACGGAGAAATTTTCGAATATGGGATTTTCAAATAATCAATTCGATTATTTGTTTCAAATCAACGCTGAATCTTTCTTCTCAATTTGTTTTTTATTTCTAGTCAAGCTGCAATATTTGAATTTTGCCCTAGAACCCAAATCTCCTGCTCTCAATTTGGGGGGGTTTCAAATAATCAAGGGTTGTAGAAGAAAGAAACAGGAAGAGTTGATCATACCAAGTATGTTTCTCTCAATTAGGTTGTTTTCAAATCAGGGGTTGTAGAATTTCTGTTTCTTATCAAGTTGCGGACTCATAAGAAAGATGGAGGACACATGCAACAATTTTATTGGAAGTTTTCGAATTTGAGATGAAGGAGCAGGTTCTTTTCACCGTAATATATGGGGGCATTGCAAATTGATCTCAGTAGATGAGTCCAAAACATTGGCCTATTTCCATGATGAAATCATAATAAGTGGGTCGAGCTCAAACCAGGTCAATTCTCTCTTTTATGCTCTATTGGGAATTTGCATAATTGTTGCTTGGAGTCGCATTCTGATTTGGCTAATATACACTGGTTGTGTAGGCAAGCAAATGATAAATATGTGAATATTGATTTATGTGTTATTAACCTGGGTAGCCCCCCATTTCCACTGAAATAGCACCTATAGAGTATGGGTCGTCCAATAATTCTATGTCTGTTGTTCATGGGGGAAATGATGAGTTTGCTGGTGAGTGGAATTTCCCTTCATATGATATATCCCCCACCCTTATTAAGAAGGATTTACTATCAGATTCATTGGTTAATATTATGAAGGGGTTATTGGTTCTGTGTTTATGGGTAGTGCTGCTCACTTTAGGGATGAACTTACAAAGTATGCCACCAAAATGGGGTTTTGGTTCAAGTATATGAGGAATACCAACAAATATATATATGTTGTTTGTGTCGAGTCCATAGATAGACGATGTGAATGGTGTTGATGTAATTTGCACAAGCACGATAATGTGGCTATAATAACATCGATTACATCAATAATATGCTGAAATAGAAGTGTATGTGAAGTTTTATATGTAAGCAGGTAGGTCGTTTATATAAGCACGTCGTTAGGAGGTAAAATTTCGTATCCCTTATTCGAATGAATTCGATTACATTATAAAGGAAATACAAGCTGCTGGATCGTCACCAGCCTGCTTCATCATAAGCTGCTGATCAGCAGCCTGCTTCACTAGAAGCTGCTGAACAGCTACCTGCTTCACTATAAGCTGCTGACTCGTCACCAGCTTAACAACTGGCGACTCGTCAGGGCGTTCTTCAATCTGGCTCTTTCTTCGTGCTCGATCAATTCTTCTGGACACGTCAATCTGGACTTGACACGTCAATTATTTTATCAACAATTGCCCCCTAGCCTGGTGTTTGTTTAAATCGTTAGATGAATAACGAGCATCAGGCTATCTGAATCTTCGCAAGATTTCTCCAGTGCAAGGAAGTAGATTGAGCTTGAATTGATCTTGCTTTTTACTCTGTCTTCTTCTTTGTGCTTCTATTTCCTTGTATTCATGCATAGATGCATCAAATGTGGCTTCGCAGGATTCTATAACCGTGTTACGAATACATAGAAGGACGCTACTGGCCTCGTTAAAAACCTAGCCGTAAACCACCCTTGTGGATAAACCGGTCGTAGGGAAAAAAGAGTACCGTGCAATCCTTCCAGATACCCATAGGTTATTTGAATCTCTGCGTTCATTGCTCCATTCGTGTGGGCTGAGTGAGCACTGGCTTCTTGTGTTTCTTTATACCTGCAAGTAGATGCATTTGAAAAATAGTTTGCAGCTTTTCGATCTTTCTGGAGATCCTTTGTGCTTTGCTATTGCTGGAATATTCAATGTATAGTTTCTTGGCGAGCGCTTCCACTTGGTTGCTTCGCGATTTTCGTTGTAGTATCGGCACTGCTTCTTTTATACTGATGGATGAGGTTTAGCCAGCTGAGATGTAACCATTCACTCCGGTTGAAGGATAAATTATCCCTGCCATTGGTGAATGTGCCCCCAACTGTTTATATTTTTCGCACGTTATTGTCTTTTGCTCGCTTTTATATTTTGGTATGCAAATGTTCGTCTTAAACCACTTACGGAAGCGAATTGTTCGTCTTACACCACTTTAGGGCCGCGAATCATACTTTTTTTTTTGCTCTCTTGGGCGATTGGGTTTTATAAACCTTGCCTTAGACACTTTCGTCTTTTGAGAGTCTTTTTATGTTGGGATGTGGGTTCTTAGCGATCCTTTAAGAAGGATGCTTTTGTGAACCTAGGCACTTTAGTGGCCGCGAGTTCTTAGTGATCCTTTAAGAAGGACACCTTAGTGAACCTGGGCACTTTGATGACCTTTGCCTCGAGCTTTGACAATAACGTTTTGGGACTGATGTCCTTGCGTATTTCGAGCTTTTTGTTTCTTGATGATTTTGTGTATCAATGTCTGCCCCCATTGTAGTGTTGAGGCATCAATAGTTTCGCACTCACATACCTGTTCATCGAGTTGTTTGTCTGAGTCTTGAGCTGCCTGCTTGAGTCAGACAACCAGTTAATTGCTTTTTATCACATCGTCTCCTGCCCCCCATTCAACTGTTGATTGTGATTTATAATCAAGAGTTGAATGATTTGAAATGTTCCGACGTACCGCCAATCAGGCGGGATGGACATCGCCTATAAAGATGGGATAATCCTGCCTTCAAGAAGGATTACTGCTTAGAGAAGGCGCATCGCCTATATAGGCGGAATCATGCCTCTGGGAGGCACATCACCTATATAGGCGGCATCGTCAATATAGGCGGGATGGACATCGCCTATAAAGATGGGATAATCCTGCCTTCAAGAAGGATTACTGCTTAGAGAAGGCGCATCGCCTATATAGGCGGAATCATGCCTCTGGGAGGCACATCACCTATATAGGCGGCATCGTCAATATAGGCGGGATGGACATCGCCTATAAAGATGGGATAATCCTGCCTTCAAGAAGGATTACTGCTTAGAGAAGGCGCATCGCCTATATAGGCGGAATCATGCCTCTGGGAGGCACATCACCTATATAGGCGGCATCGTCAATATAGGCGGGATGGACATCGCCTATAAAGATGGGATAATCCTGCCTTCAAGAAGGATTACTGCTTAGAGAAGGCGCATCGCCTATATAGGCGGAATCATGCCTCTGGGAGGCACATCACCTATATAGGCGGCATCGTCAATATAGGCGGGATGGACATCGCCTATAAAGATGGGATAATCCTGCCTTCAAGAAGGATTACTGCTTAGAGAAGGCGCATCGCCTATATAGGCGGAATCATGCCTCTGGGAGGCACATCACCTATATAGGCGGCATCGTCAATATAGGCGGGATGGACATCGCCTATAAAGATGGGATAATCCTGCCTTCAAGAAGGATTACTGCTTCGAGAAGGCGCATCGCCTATATAGGCGGAATCATGCCTCTGGGAGGCGCATCGTCAATATAGGCGGGATGGACATCGCCTATAAAGACGGGATAATCCTGCCTTCAAGAAGAGTTACTGCTTCGAGAAGGCGCATCGCCTATAAAGGCGGAATCATGCCTCTGGAAGGCGCATCGCCTATATAGGCGAAATCATGCCTTTGGGAGGCGCATCGCCTATAAGGCGGAATCATGTCTCTGGGAGGCGCATCGCCTATATAGGCGGTGTCGTCAATATAGGCGGGATGAACATCGCATATAAAAACGGGATAATCGTGCCCAAAGGCATCTGGTGATAATCGTGCCCGGAGGCATCTGGTGATAATCGTGCCCGGAGGCATCTGATGGTAATCGTGCCCGGAGGCATCTGGATTGCTTTAAGAAGCAATTTTTTTTCTCTGGATTTTAATTGCTTTAGAAAGCAATTTTTTCCTTTGGGAATTTAATTACTTTAAGAAGCAATTTTTTCCTCTAGAATTTTAATTGCTTTAAGAAGCAAATTTTTTCCTCTGGAATTTAATTGCTTTAAGAAGCAATTTTTTTCTCTGAATTTTAATTGCTTTAAGAAGCAATTTTTTCCTCTGAAATTTAATTGCTTTAGGAAGCAATTTTTTCCTCTGGATTTTTAATTGCTTTAAGAAGCAAATTTTTTCCTCTGGAATTTAATTGCTTTAAGAAGCAATTTTTTCCTCTGAAATTTAATTGCTTTAAGAAGCAATTTTTATTCCTCTGGAATTTAATTGCTTTAAGAAACAATTTTTTATTCCTCTGGAATTTAATTGCTTTAAAAAGCAATTTTTTACTCTCATAAACCAATCCTGCAAAGAATTAATTTCTATTCTACAAGGCTAATTTAATTAATTTAGGCCAAGCATATTAGATTTATAAAAATTGGGCCTAATTTGTAGGATCAATTAGGCCTTAAGATATAACCTGATTTGGATTTCCTCTTATTTTTCTTTTATGGGCAATCAGCTTGCTTGAATAGATCCTTCGCCAACCACTTTGATCAACCACCTCCAATTATGATGGACGTGTGCCGTACCTGAGAAGTTAATCAAAATATAAATCTCCAATTATTAATCAAATTCAAGGCCTTTTTTTTTTTTGGGCTGGACTTCGTGTGGGATTTAAATCCCGAATTGATAGAACAGCCTGAGTTGGTCCTCTTCACGACAATCATCTTAGTAATTTCTCTCTTTTTAGATTAGTCGCAGGCTGCTGGTATAAATGGCCTGGGGAGCGAACACTTCTTTCAGCGAGCGGCGAACAGCCCATGTGATTTGGGCCGCGCCCATTTGATTTCTGGGGACGAACAGCTAATTGCGGAGCGACCAGCTCTTTTCGGGCTCTAGGCGAGCAGTCTCCTACGGCGAGCAGCTCCATATGGCGAGTGGCGAACAAATAAGGAGCGAACAGCTTCGGTGCGGCGCACACCCCTTAGCGCGAACAGCTATGTATGCGTAGAAACAACGTCGTGTGCCGCAAGCAATTCTTCGAACATATAACCACGAACAGCTATGGTATATTAATTTGTGTTAAGCGAGCAGCTTCACCTTGACGAACAACTCACTACGGGCGAGCATCAAGGAGAGGCGAGCAACTCTTATGGGCGAACAGTTGCGTGCGGCGAGGAGCGGTGAGCAGGCCAAGCTGAGTGCGCGGACGCCGGCGAGCAAGCTTGGCTGTGTGCACGGATGCCGGCGAGCAGTCGTGCCGGCGAACAACTCTTGCGGGCGATCGGCTACATCGGCGAACAGGTGAGGTCCGTGAACAGCTCTCGCGGCGAGCAACAGTCGCACAGCGAACAGCAGGCACGGCGAGTAGCTCTCGCGACAGGCATCTCCTTCATGTGAACAACTGCATCGTCGAACAGCTGGGGTGTCCCCATTCACGATGGCTTTCAGAGTGGAAGCGGTCATCCCAGTAGAGGTCCAGCATCAGACATGGAGGATAATCGAGTACAACGAGGAAGCAAATGAAAATGATATGGCTGTAGAGAGAGACTTGATTGAAGAAATAAGAACCTCGGCAGAGGTGAGAAATGCAGTCTATAAGCGACGAGCCGAGAAATACTACAACTCGCAGGTTAAAGATAGAAAATTCCAAATCGGTGACCTAGTGATGCGAAGGATATTAGCAGTCCCGACTGGAGTATTTGGTCCGAAATGGGAAGGTCCGTTCAGAGTAACAAAAAGTTGGCCAAATGGGACATACGATCTGGAGGATATGCAAGGTAGTTCTTCGGCATACACGTGGAATGCGACACATCTCAAGAAGTTTTACCAATGAAGACTTATGTAAATTTCTCAAGAAAACCTTGCTTGTCCAACATGTATAGGGGCAAGCAAGTCCATAATAGACGTGGATGAATCTGTAAAGTTATTATTGAATAAAGAGAATTCCTTTCGAATTGATGTATCAAAAGATGTCTCAAGTTATAAGCTCTAAAGACTTACAAGTCCACAATAAAGGCAAGGTGTTGAGACTAACCCTAAGGTTAAAACCATTAAAAGGGAGTCCTTACCAATCAATAAGCCTACATCCAAAGAGATGAAAAATAAGGTGTAAATTCGCGATTCCATAAAATGGAAGAGTAAGACGAATCAATTAAAATACCATACATCAAAAAGCGAGCACTAAATAACTAAGACAGAAGTATCAACAGCGGGAGTAAAACATAAGCGAAAGCCAATAAAAGAGAAACTGTCGATGCATTAAACGGTAAAAGGTGTTCGAGTACATATAGGGCGCCTTCAAGGGCGAAAGAGCAAAAGTAAGAACGTCTCCAAAGACAATTGAAACAAAAAGAAAGAAAACCATCATATTAATGCCCGCCAGGCTGGTCGCCCACCTGCTCGCCAGCCTGGTCGCCAGCCTGTTCGCCTGCCTGGCCGCCCACCTGCTCGCCGGCTCCTGAAGGAGAGAGACCTGGGAGGACCTCGAAGGGAGATAGACCCTCAGTGTCCACCATCGCATCGTCTTCAGCGTTAATCTGAAGAGGCGGATAGTTTCCACCGATGATCTTAAGTGTCGAAGGCACAGCACTTAGATCGACTCCCATTTCTTCAAGATCCCCGATGTCCACCACCAAACCTTCCTTAAGAGGACGTTCGGAAAGGAAGTCGGTGAATTCCTTCTTCAAAGCCGTCCAGGGGTCCTCGTTTTCACCAACAGCATGGTGATAGGCCCGTAGATTCTCGGCAAAGGCATATACGAAGCCAAAGTCAGAGGACTCGGCTCGAATGTTAGCAACAGCCTCGGGAGTATAGCAGTCAGTGTGGGCCGCTTTGTGCTCGGCAAGTTGGGTCTGAGTAGTTTGGAGTTCGTTCTCCAACTCGGTAATCCTCCTCCGAGCCACTCTGTTCTCCTCCAACTGAGCACGCAAGCTCGTCACCTCAGCACGTAAACTCTCAGCCTCGGCGTGGGCCC
Organism: Prunella vulgaris; assembly: GCA_026898435.1. NCBI lineage: Eukaryota > Viridiplantae > Streptophyta > Magnoliopsida > Lamiales > Lamiaceae > Prunella > Prunella vulgaris. The sequence continues at coordinate 918,681 of JAPKLY010000076.1, read as the reverse complement.
TCTCAGAGCTGGCAAGGGCAGACTTTTCAGCATCCAAAGAGGCCTTGGCTTTGGCCTCAGCTATAGCTATCTTCTTCTTAGCCTCATCTCTCTCTTTCTTCACATTATCTGATAGCACAGCATAAGCTTTCTCCAAGGTGACGGCTTGCTCAAGGGCGCACTGAGCATTGAAAAGAGCCCCACTCGTATGATGCATGGCCGTACGGATATTATCCGTCATTGATTGGCGCTGAGCGATGTCCTCTTGAGGCTGAGACCAATGCCTAACGGTGGATTCAACGGCAAGGCGAGTAGAACCCTTGAGCTCGTTGAGAGACTTCGGAGGACGGGCGAGTGCGAAATGGTGTACAGCTGCGCTCCGGTGTTGGTAGCGTGAGGGATCGTACCTGAGTAAGAATTCAAATAAGTCTAAAATAAGCCTGAAAAATGTTAAGTATAAGTATGCTACAGGATTGTGGAGTATTACCCTGATGCTCGATCCTGATCCTATCCAAGGATCGAGACATCCGATAACTGCCCAACAGATCGTATGGGGGCAGGAGCAGAGGAGGTGCCAACAGGAGCAGGAAGAGTTGACTCTGGAACCTCGTCTCGGCCCGAGCCTCCTGGGGCTGAAGATCTTGTAATTCGGGCTCTCTTGGCAGCCTCACCCTCACGCTCAATGCGTGAACCATCTCCTCGGAGCACTCGCCGGGTGCCACCACTTGGAGAACTACTCGGGGCTTGACGATCCTCGGTACGAGGAGCCCGAGGGGCAGCAGATCGAGTGTTTGGCCCAGGACCACCAGTCTTCTTGGTAGTCTTAGCAGCAATTTGAGCGGCTAACACCACGGATGGGGGATCCCTCTTGGTACGTGCCATCCCAAATTTCTGGTTTAGAGTCTTGAAAGATGGAGGGATGGCGATGGACACTTCAGGAACTGCAAGCATGAAGAGGCAAAAAGAGTTAGAAAATTTTTTCATAAAAAATAAGGAATACTAAACAAGGAATCAAAATAGATGTACCTGTGGGACGAACAACCTGGGCTCGTAGATGGTGAGGAGTGGTAATTAACCCCGAGGCGACGCGGCAGCTGAATTTGTTCAAATAATCAAAAGTTCTGTCCTTCTTGTTCCGACGGCAAACAAGAATGCAAGTAAACTTGAACTCCTCAGATAAGCTCGTCTTCTTCCAGCGCTGAGGGATCAAACCTGCAATATAAAGGAACGAAGACATCAGACACAATATCAAAAAAGAGTTCAGATTCAAAGCATGTAAACAAGTCCTACGCTGCAACTCGCCAAACTCAGTAGGGGTCATAATTCGTCCCCCAAGACCCTCATTGTTGTCAGGAGCCCGCCAATCACCGCCGATGAAAAAGAATTGTTCCTTCCAGTCTCTCACTTTGTTTGGCAGTCCCTCAAGGATCTTCATGTCACTCCTCGCCTTAAGGTAATAATAGCCTTGGCCCTCCTCAGAGCACTTGCTAAGGCAGAGGGTGTAATTCACCTCTTGAGGAGTCAGGCGATCCTTGTATTTCTCCAAGGCAAAAACCGTGCACAGCGATATCAAGTACGTCCACGCGTTGGGGGTTAGCTGGGTGATTGCTAAACCCGTTGTCTCCAAAAAACGCCCGATAAGAGGATGCAAGGGTAACGTCACACCAGCAGCCAACGTATGCACGTTTATGGCCGTCAATCCTTCCGGAGGGCGGTCAGCTCTTTCTTTCTCCCGGGGAGCATACATAGTAACGTCACAGGGAATATGATATTCTTTCCGGATATGGTCAAGATCGTCTTCATCAATAACGCTCACTATGGTATTCGCCTTAAAGGGTGTGCGATCATCTCTTTCAAGTTCCCGATATTGCCGAGGCAGTGTCGGGAAATCAGCAGCATACCGCTCGTAGTACGCTCTCCAATCGAACTCCTGTGCAATGCCCTCAGGGATGAACCTCTCAGACATATGCGGTTGGGGGAAGCTAACAGACTCGAACTACACAGTGATAGAGTCGTCGCTATCGCCACTGCTGGAGAGTGTTTCGACGTCCTCCGCGTCATCCCCCTCTGGGCGAGCAATGGGCTGCTCGATTTCTTGCTCGCCCGGTTGCTCACCGGTGTGCTCGCAAGGATGCTCGCCAGCCTCCTCGCAGGCCTGCTCGCCTTCTCTCGCCAAGAACCGATTCACCTCCTCAACCGCGGAGTCGGACCCCGCCAAATGAACCGAGGACAGGCCCGCAATCGGACCGCCCTCCTCTACTTTCTCCACCATGGGCCGTTTGCCCGGATTCCGGTGAGAAATCGTCCGGCTCGAGGATGACGACATGGATTCAGGAAGAAAGAGGTAAAGACAGGGTTGACCCTAGGGTGTGATTAACTAAGGATGGTGGGCGTCGTCAACAAAATCTCAATCAGAAAATCCGGCAAACAAGTTTATAAAGTAGACATGCAAAAAATTAAAACAAAATGAAGGTAATGTGAACAAAGGATGAAAGGAATTGAGAAACTACCTGGGATATTGAGTCGCAAAAACCGATCGCCGGAATCAGTGAAGATCGCCAAAGTCATCGGAGAAAGATCAGAGATCGGAGCGCCGGAAAATTTTCAGAGGATAAGGGTAAATGAAGAAGAAGATGAATAGTGGCTAAGAAACCCTATTTATATGTTCGGGTCAAAGTGAAAGAGGGAGAAGAATCTCAGGGACCAAGTTGCAAAACATTTGAAAAGTTTCTGAAAGGGCACGTCTTTTCATGCGACTGATTGGCGCACGAAACGAGGAGGCGCCTTGTTTTCAGGGGAGTTGCCTTAAATGTTGAGGAGAGAGAGGGCGAGCAGGAGGGCGAGCTCCGGGGCGAGCACCACGTTACTCGCTAAGCTTCTCGCCCAGTTGCTTACTAACATAGTGTAAGATCAATTCCAGCATATACTTTGATGTCAAACCAAAATATATACTGGGGGGCAAATGTTGATAAAAGGATCTAAGCTTG
>JAPKLY010000076.1:894716-910715 GCA_026898435.1 Prunella vulgaris | reverse complement strand
GGAAATACAAGCTGCTGGATCGTCACCAGCCTGCTTCATCATAAGCTACTGATCAGCAGCCTGCTTCACTAGAAGCTGCTGAACAGCTACCTGCTTCACTATAAGCTGCTGACTCGTCACCAGCTTAACAACTGGCGACTCGTCAGGGCGTTCTTCAATCTGGCTCTTTCTTCGTGCTCGATCAATTTTTCTGGACACGTCAATCTGGACTTGACACGTCGATTATTTTATCAACAAATGGTTTACAAGGGCTGAGCTCAAACCTGCTATTGGTTATTTTGAGATTGACAAAGCCAATTTCGATCACAAATGTATGGGTAGGTTGGTTCAAAATAGAACTAAAAGGCTGAATCCTAGAATCATTGGTGATATGTACATGAACGATGTAAAAAATAAATCAAGTATTGGGGGAAAGTTCTTTTGTTAGCGATTAAGAATGGATATGGTTTAGACATCTCTTATCCCAAAGCTTGGCGCGCTGTGGAAGCTGCCAAAATTCAGATTTATGGCAGCTTTGATGAGTCATATGATCACCTAAGATGGTATTATTCAGCTGTTGAAAACAAAAATCCTGGAAGTGTGGTTTCTCTTGAGCACAACCCAATCACACATTGTTTCGAACGTCTTTTTATATCTTTCAAGGCATGTATTGATGGTTTTGAGCATTGTTGCCCTATGTTATTTCTTGATGGTACATTTCTTAAGGGTCGTGCAAAGGGTACTATGTTAACCGCCACCTCAAAAGATGGGAATAATGGTAAGTTTTGTATTATCCTTTTGTTCTTCTGTTCTTTCTCTTATTATCAAAGCTTCCATTTCCATTACCTTTGGTTATTTTCTCAAATTGTTACTGACTTTTTCAAAATATTTTGTGGTTGTGTGTTTTGTTTACTGAAAAATCCAGGTCTTTTCCTCGTTGCATTTGCCTTGATTTCTGCGGAAAACACTTCCAATTGGGCTTAGTTTCTCAAAAAGATTTGTGATACTGTTAAACTCAAGAATCAGATTTTTTATCTTTCGGATAAGAATGTAGGCCTGCTTGCAGCGTTCAAAGATGTGTTCGATGAACCCGATCTGTTGGGATATAATCTAAGTGTTTTGATTCAGATCCTAAAACCCCTGATGAATTTGCCTAAGTATAGTTTATCAGGATTGTTTCGTTCAGGATTAGTCAGGTGTTTAGTTCAGGATTAGTCAGGTTTAAATAGGTTTTCTATTCACATGTAATCAGCTCAGGGGGAACACATTGAAGACTGAAGATTGATAGAGACGTCCCAAAGATCCTAAGTCAGAAAGGTGTTCAATCCTGAAGGTCGGAGCTCGTCCTGAAGACGCTTGACCTAAAACTGATCTCTGAAGAACCTGAAGTTCATCCTAAAGTCTGTCGAAGACGATCCTGACGCAACCCACTGATAATGTTCCTACTGAGTACTCTAAGCATGCTCATGTTAGGACATAATCAGTGAAGACGGAAGTACCCTGAGTAGTCAGACTGAGTTTTCATTTACTGACGCTCATAATATCCTGATGAAAAGTCTACTGAAGCAATGAGAGTTAACATTTATGTTAACATCTAAGGACAGAAAGAATGTCAGCAACTCCGAATGAGACAAACATTTGACCTGAGTAAAGTGCAAGACACTCGGAGTCTTAAATGTATGAGGATGCATGAAGTCACATAAAAAATTAGTCATTTTAATGGAGAGCTAATTAGATGTCGACAACACATGTACGGAGTCTGCACTGCATTTATTATTCCTCAGAACTGCAGGCGGCGACCACAGAGATTCCCTTTTAAGCATTGGGAAAGGTCAAACAAGTATAAGTTAGCCTACACCTACCTAAAATAGGAAGATTTGAAAAGATCTTCTCGAATGAATCTATTTTGAATCTTTCCTGTAAATACAGATTGCCTTGCACCCATTCAAGGCTAACGGAAAATTTCCAAGCAATTGAAAATCTCCAGAATCCAAGTGATCAAAGCAAACCACAAACAACACTCTGCAATTAAATCTCCCTAGTGTTGTAGTAGGATTCTAAATTCTGTATATTGCTTAGATTGATAGTCCTTATCCTTAGCATTTTTTGGATTGCAAGGACTTTCAACCTTAGTTGGAAACCAGAAAGTCAAACCCCTCAATTTGTGCAAAGGTTGGTGGGTAAGGACTAGGACTTGTAAAATACCCAGAGGTCGAGTTCCTTAGAGAGGAATGAGGCTATTCGTGCACGTTGGCATGTTAAAAACAAGCACCAATCCTCAGTGGAGAGGATTGCTTCCTGTTAAATCAAGTCATGGACGTAGGAGTTGGTTATCTCCGAACCACATTAAAAACGCCCCTGAGTGCTGATTTACATTTCTGTTCAGGATCATAAATTGTCATCATTCTTAAACTGAACATTCAGCATAAGTTTTACAACTTTAGGAGAAACCAATTCTCCTGAGCATTAATCAGTGCACCAACCTTAATAATTATTTTCTAAGCAAAACGGAAAACAGTTTTCAGGACATAAAACAAGTAGAAACTTAAGGTCTCACTTCCGCACGTAACTCTAGCTTACTGAGATAACTATCCAACCGACTAGCTTTCTGAGCGGTCAGTAGGTGGGTTATCTCTACTGAGCTTCCGAGAGCACATACTCAGAACTCAGCCTATCTGTCTCCTGACTGATCTGTCCCTGCTGCCCCTTAGACCATCAGATCAATGAGAATTATCAGGATCTTCTTGACTGAGTTTTGTAAGAGTATTTTCTGAGAATTTCAAAAAATCTGACATCAATGTATTCCCCCCATACACTGATTATACTCGTTTCGGGACCAACACGTTCATTTCTTTTGTCTTTGGCATCTTTTGACGAACTTGAGGGGTCATTTTTCAAGAGGATGGTCTAACAATCAACGTGCCACTTTAGGGGATTTATTCAAAGCATGCTCATATGTGCCCAATGTGCGGCTATTCCTGAGAAAGTAGTTGAGTTCATAGCTGTTGGGGGCAAGATGACACAAGAATGGGCTTGCACAACTACCGGTGGAGAAGTGGGTTGTTGCATATTCACCTCATATTATAAGGTATGAGAGAGAACCTCATATTAAAATAAATAATTGTTACTACCAAGTCACTCATATTATTCTCACTGATGAATCATATAACTGATCACATTTTTACTAAATAGTAACTATCATGTCTACAAATAAGTGTCTTACAAATTGAGGATATAATGTTTGCACACACGTTCTCATATTTCTGCACACAAATTAGTGATAGTTGTAACACTTGTGCCCAAGTCAGATGTCATCAAACACTTGTGCCCAAGTTTCCTCATCATGCTCTTTTTAACACCAGTTGATTCCTCTTCCGAATCTAAATGGGAACATGCAACTTGTTATCAATTTTCATATTGTAAATGAGGATTTAAGCACACACTAATATGTATATAACATCTATGTAAACTACATAAATTACAATACCTAGATCATCTGTCATGTTGACATATATAATCGGCGCTGATTTTTGGAAGGAAGAGTGAGAGAGTCGGGGGGTGGGGAGATCGGTGTCGACTGGAGAGCACCGTGAGAGATACAGAGAATGGAGTGGGCGAGGATTGCGATGGGGGGCTGGTGGGGAGTGAGAGAATCGGGGAGGTTTTTTAGAGAGAGTGTGGGTGGGGGATTTTCTTTTAAAATCTACAAAATAGGGGTGGGGGAGGGGTTTTGTTGGGATATTCGGAGTTGTTTTGATTCAGATCCCAAAACTCTTAGATGAATTTGCCTAAGTACAAACTTTCAGGATTGTATATTTCAGATAGGTTCGACTTATTTTATTCACATGTACTCAGTTCAGGGGGAACCTACTGAAAACTGAAGTTGGATGGAGACGTCCTGGAAATCTAAGTCATGAAGGGGTTAATCCTGAAGGTCAGCATTCACATTGAAGATCAATACAAAACGATTGACCTGAAGCTGAGAACCTGAAGATCTTGAAGAGTGTTCCTAAGAAGGTCGATGCTGAGAAGATCGGTCCTGAAGATGAAGAAGATAATCCTGAGGAGTTCCACTGATGGTGTTTCCACTGAGTATACTAAGTGTGCTCAGGTCAGAACCCATCTAGTAAAGGCGGACGTAACCTAAGTAATCGGGCTGAGTGTTCTCTTACTGACACTCATAAGTCCTGACTGAAAAGCTTACTGACGCATTGGGTTTCAGACGCATTTAACGGGAATGGGGTGTGGTGGAGTCTTATTTTTATCCTATTTGTAATATGTGATTCATTTTGTGACCCTATTTGTAACATGAGATTTTTTTGTATTCATATGTGCAATTACACTTATAAATGATCTTATATGTAATAGATCCTTTTATATATACCAATAATCTCATCCAAAACCAATCAAATTTCAGAGGACTTTTTGAATTAGTGATTTTATTATCCTCAAGTTGTTTATATATGATTATTTATTTTTAAGATCTAAAATATTTTACAATTTTATAATTTTATTCCTGTATTTGTATTTAATTCGATGTTTACTCTTATTAGTCCTCATTTCAATCATATGGAAATGTAAATAACACCAGCGGTAAAGTAACAATAATGGCGAGCGCTAATATAATACCATAAATATGTATAGGTACAAATGTATATTAGAACAAATAAAAATAATTATTTTAATTGATTTATTCACCATTTAATTTCACTTATATTTTGTTTATATATGTACAATATCACATTCGAGTATGTAAGAAAGTAGTGACATTGATGACGAAGAGAAAGATGAAGAAATTTTTTATGAAGCTGTGTATGCATGTGTAATGGCAAATCATTCATTAATGCATGTTGGATCACTTTCTACTTATGATACTTAATGAACAAATTGAGCGTCCATTAAATCGACGACAAATTACTAACAAGGAAAATTACTATATACACCGAGCATTAAATGATAATTCTATAATATTTCAAATAGTTTATAGGATGTATCTAGATGTGTTTCGAAAGTTATGTGCAGTTCTTAGAAAAAAAACATCTATAGAGGATACACGATATATTTGTATTGAAGAAACGTTTGCATCTTTCCTACAAATTATTGGTCAGAATATTCGGTGTTGTATAATTTATAACACATTTGGCCGATCACAATTTACTGCAACTAATTTTTTTTACATGATTTTGAAGGCTTTGAACTTGATAGCACCTACTTTGATGGCTAAACTAGGTTCAATTGTACCTGCTAAAATCAGAGAAAGCACAAGATTTCATTTCTTCAAGGTATGTAATAATTATCTAACAATAAAAAGAATAATTCTTTTTCGATTGGATGAGTTTCCACCCCAAAAGAACTAGAGAGTCCACCATATTCGAAAAGTTGAGCATCAGTCGTAGCTAAACATTTATCGATATGGGAGACAAATGCCTCCCCAAACAATTTTTTTCATGTCCCTTACCATAAGTATAAAAGAACAAGAAAGGGAAAAAATTTAATTTTAGTTACCTTAAAAGGAATCGCTAGGAAATGCTCTGCGAACAGACGCTGAAGATCTCGCTAAGTTGTGAGTTAATAACTCAAGAAGGTGAAAGTGTCTAATAGAGACACAACAACCATATTTATATATTACATATGCAAGGACTGGAGTGCAAATCTCGGGGGGTATCTAAGCAAAATACTGGGGTAATTTTGAAATACTCAAAGGTTGTGACCTTTCGCGTTCTAGATGCACCCTGCATACTGAAAATTAAAAAATAAGAACAACACGTGTGCCCCACTGTCTCCAAGACCGAATTTGATTAGCCTAAATACATTAGGAATAAATTGGCGCTTCATCCCAACACTGCCCTGGTTACATAAAGTTCAGTTCATTACACCCATAATTACAAGAGAAATAAACTGGGAGCAATTATTATGAGAAGAATAATTCAGGATTGCTAACCTGCTTCGGATTCGGATCCTCAAACAACCCGATCGGATAGTAAATCTCATGAGGCCAAATGTAATGGTTAAAGAAAAGATCTTGAATCCCGCTTTGTTCATATCGAGGTCGAGGCCAAGAGAAGACCTAACCTCAATAGTCTCGTTAGTAAGTGACGGAGCCGAATGACTAAGCTTTCTACTCAAGCTGCAGAAGGATGAAGCTCAGATAGTTTAGTTGACGAATCCACATATGGTAGAGATGGTACAATATAAGCCATACTTACCAAGAGTGAAATCTCTAGACGAATTTAGAACTTACTGAGAGTAATGCATGGCCCAGAGTCAAAATATATGATTGTGTACGGATAACCACTATCATAGATTATTACTTAATTCAACTGTCTGGATCATTGACTCAACTGCGTAGGATCATGGGATTAATTACCGGACAAGATGAGATTGCGTCCCCCTTAACTGGTGTTAATTATATTCTATAAATAAGACTTCTTATGATCATAATAAAGGATTCCTACATCACTCAAGGTCAGACTCTACATAGATAGATTTGACAAATCTTGGTGTTCTTATCTGTTTCTTGCTCTATTACTTAAAGAGTGGTTCGTGGGTGCACCCCATGAACTTCAAGATTAATTTAATTTTGACTGATTCACAACAGATGTATTCGACAGTGTCGGTTCAAGTAGCAGGAAACGTTGGTGTCATTGTGCTTTTACCTTCCAAACACGCTGACTGTTTCTTCTACCAGCCTACCCATGCTTGTATGAATATAATCAATGGCTCATCTCATTTTTCAAAATTTCTCCCTTTAATTAAATGTGTTGCCTATTTACGTAATTATTTTCTTCCTCCTATTCTACTCAATAATTTTTATTTCTCATCGACATGGCTTCCCAATCCAGCTTTATATTGTGATTCTACTTCTTAGCATCCAATTCCTTTCTCTTTGATAGGTTCTTCTCTACAACACTTGTTTTACTACATTAGTGAATGGGAATGGGTTTTCTGTGAGAAGATGTTCACTTAGTTTTATTATATTGGTGAATGGGTTAAAAGAAGATGAAGAGAGAGAGGGAAGAGAGGAAGGTAAAGAGTAAAGGATTTTTATTTTTAAAATACTCAAACAACAATTTATAATACCCTTCATTCGTGTGGAGGTCTCTTTGTTGGGGGAAGGAATTGGTCGAAAGAAGTATGCGATGGAGGATTAAGGATGGCAAGGATGTAAGTTTATACAAGCATGCGTGGATTCTTGATCTTCCAAGTGGGAAGGTTATCTCAAGAAGAGCAAGAGCGCCCTCTGTAAGTGTATTCATTGCGCAAGATGGGCAGTGGAAGGAGGACCTTCTAAGGGAAGCTTTTTATCGTTTGAGGTTGATTCCATCCTTAAAACTAAAATAGCAATGGACGGGGAAAAGGACTCAAGGTACTGGCTGTAGGACTTTAAAGGTTCTTATTCGGTAAGGTCAGGATACAACTTCGCCATGCACATCAATCCTAATGTGAATAGTGCGGAAATTAAGCTCTAACGTGGAGGGGGAGGACAAAAGTTGGTGGACTAAAATTTGGGATTTGAAGCTACCCCCTAAGCTGCGTACCTTTGCTTGGAAATTGGCAAAGGAAATTGTGGCGACAGAAGGGAACCTTGCGCGACACCATGTGCCGATAGATGGTAGATGTGGCAATAGGGATGCAGACACGAAACACGCCTTATTCTTATGCCCGATGGTGAAGCAAAATTGGATATGAAAAGGACTATGGGCTGTTATTAAGAAGGCAGCGGGTGGACATGATACTAGGGCAAGAAGTGCTGCACAAGAAATCAACAACTGAGGTGGAGGAAATCAATTATGGTGTTGCATGGCATGGAGTATTTGGAAGGAAAGATGTGCGTTCAAGCATGGGCAATGTTTGCGACAAAAGCAGTGGCCACGAAACTTGGGATCAAAGCCCGGCCACAATAACAGTTACTCGATCCAGCCGGAATGGGCCATACCTTTTTTGAACAACTATAGGCGAGCGATTTCACTTCTTAGGGATATTGGGGTGGCCCCAGAAAAAATATGGAGGCCAGGCTGATAATGTGGGTGATGTTGCTTTATTTGTAGATGCAAGTTTAAGTGGAGAAGGCACGTTAGCCTCTCCTGGTTTTTGCATTAAAGATAGGGATGACTCTCTGTTGCACAAAGGAGCTCAAATGATAAGTGCTAAAAGGACTATTCTAGATGCGGAATTGGAGGCTTGGAATCCGGCGGTGTTAAGAACTAAAGCTCAGTAACATACTTCTTTTCATGGATTGTTTGGAGGTAGTTGAGTGTATTAGAAAAGGGACTAAGTGCTTCGATGATGATACGGAAGATATACTGCAGGAGATTGCGAGGGCGAAACATGTGGGCTTGGTTAAGGAAGCTTTTTACATTCCCAGGACGGAGAATACCCAGGCACACGTGTTGGTGAGGAAAGCTATTGAAGAACCATTGCCTCTGGAGTGGCGTGGATGAAGAACTTCCTTGAGGGAACTAAACTGTGTGTGGAAGCTGTTGCTATTATGTAGTTTGTTTCCCTTTAAAAAAAAAATTTATAATACCCAAATAACAATTTATAATACCACAAGAACAACTCCCAATACCACAAAAATAAGTTTAAGCAAATACACCAAGAACAATTCACAATACCCCAAAAAAGTCTAAATAAATATCATAAGAACAATTCACAATACCCAAGAATAACTCAAAATATCCCAAGAAAAACTTATAATAGCCCAAGAACAAGTTATACTACTTTGTGTAGTGTGTGTTTTTAAAAATTCAAAATTCAAATTCAAATCCAAGTGTATGGGATGTATCCACAAATTTTATTTTATTTAAAATACTTAAGAAATTGGCGCTGTTCTAAATATCAAGCCATATAAATATCACAAATCACCAATGAAAACTATCTAGAATCCAACAATATATTTATTCCAATTTATATCGGACTTGAATTCACCCTCAATTGCACATCGACTGGATTTCCACGTGGGCTGGACTTAAAAATAACTTTCATATATTTATTTGAAAATTATAAATGTGATCATCAGTTCATCACGTACCACTTTCAGAATTACACAATTCCAATATATGATTTTCCCAATTGATTTTGTCGAGTGGTCTAGAAAAAGTCAATAGATTTGAAAACAAAAATCAGCCACTCAGTCATGTATATATCCTGTGGTATATTCTATTGTTGGCGCCAATGCCCCATCCCTACTTGCCTTTTAGTTTATGGCTCACGATTTCCCATATGAGGTGTGGCCTCGTGGACCCGCCGTTATCCCACAAATATTTAAATTTGTAATTCAAACCATGCTTGCATGTGTACTTTTAAATAATTAAAATTATTTTTATTAAAAAATTATGACTATTTATATTAAATATAATTTGTAATTAGTGTTATTTTTATGAATAATTTTATAATTTTTATATGTAACGTACCATTTGTTTGATGATATTTTTTTTGGCAGTTATTGTGTGAAATAGTTTCTATTATGTACTACTTTTTAACAAGGCAAAAAAATATATTTATAAATATAAATTTTGTATTACAAAGTGGTTTATATCATGAAGGTTTATATACTATTCTGCCCTTTTCTTAAAATACAAAAATCAAATAGTAGATTTTATATGAAAATAGTTCATGATAAGCTTATCATTAATTTTTCTTAAAGTAATAAATATGTGGTCAATTATATCAAAATATTCATCAGATGTATCTTAAGTTGAGATCAATAAAATTTATAACATAATATAATTGACCCAAAATTTTGATATTTCTGATGAAATTTTTGATACACCTAATTGAATGTTGATAGTTCAAAACTGGTTCATAATCAACTATTTTCATAGAAAATTTTACCAAAATAAAATTATATATTACCCCAATTCATTCCGGGACTACTTTTACACTTACTTTATTGTTCCAACTCTACTTTCACACATTTAAAAAGGAAACTTTTTACACTCACAAAAGTCAATAAAATATATTTTTTCTTATTTTATTATTTAACTTTATACTCAAATACTTACTTTTTCTTGGTTCGCGTGTCCAAGACAACTATGAAAGTAGTTTTGAGACGGAGAGAGTATTTCATTCCTGTATATTTTACTGCATTTTTAAAAGTACAATTTTTTTTTTAAAAAATGTGTAAAATGGACATTATGAGATATAGATTTTAATGATTAAAATTTTAAAAAATGAATGAGTGTCTTATACTCTCGTATTGTAATCATTATTACTGTTATTTATATATATTATCACTGTTATAAAAATATACTTGATCTTTTAACAGTAATAGTATATATGTATAACAAAGATAATGAATATACATAACAATGATAGTATATACATATACAGTGATAATTGATGAACCGAATTCAGCGTGAACTTAGATTCATACAAATTTTTGTCTTAAAAAATATACTACTACCTCCGTCCCAGAACTACTTTCATAGTAGTTCCGGGCACACGAACCAAGGAAAAGTAAATATGTGAGTGTAAAGTTAAATAATAAAATAAGAAAAAGTGTATTTTGTTGACTTTTGTGAGAGAGAAAAGTTTCCTTTTTTGGTGTGTGAAAGAAGAGTTGGGACGTCCAAATAAGGTAAGTGTGAAAGTAGTTTTGGGACGGAGGGAGTATTTATTTTAGAAATATATATAAATTTTTCTAAGTTAAATTAAGAAGGAAATTATGTTGAAGTGGACACCCTCTCTATTTAAGCAGCGTCTCTTACCCACATTCAAATTTCAAACCAGAGAAAATCTCATTCCTCTACACACAAATCCCATCTCCTGAAAATTTTCTTCTGAAGGGTTTAAACGCTAGTCACGGCTATATCAAGAGTGAATCTTATCCATGTCCGTTCAGTTCGACGCAAGGGTTGTATAACGGAGACCAACCCTTCGCCGCACGGCGGACGTGGCGCATCACCTTCTGAAGGCGGCACTCCTTCCGACCTCCTTTTCCTCGCCGGCGGTGGCCCTTTTTAGCTCCCTCCCTTCATAGTTGCTCTATATCATTTCGTTATTATACTTTGAATATTAAGCACAAATTATATAAAGAAAAGGATCCAAAGATGATGCTACGGATTAAGAGGGTTCCCACTGTTCTTTCCAACTACCAAAAGGAAGATTCGGAGGATAGCGCTCGCCATGCAATCGGCTGCGGCCGCAATTGCCTCAGAAGTTGCTGTCTTCCAGGTACACACTTGTGCGAAAAGATATGTTGTTGCAATTTGATTTCTGGGCTTGCTATCTCGGTTTAATTTACTGGAATTTTTGTTGGGAAATTAGGGGCGAAGCTCCCTCTGTATGGTTTTCAGAAGGGCAGCGATGGTGTTTGTGAAATTGCCACTGAGAAGAAAGAGCATCAGGTTGATTTCTTGGAATCCCTTCTTCTTGGGGAGGTAATTTTAACTACTAATCTTGTTTCTTTCCAAAACTTTTTATCATAGAAAGCGAAATCATCTAAATCGAAATTCGTGATTCTTGAAAACAGTGGGAGGATCGTGCGCAGAGAGGGCTCTTTCGCTATGATGTCACTGCCTGTGAAACCAAGGTTCCTCTTCTTTCTGTTGCCAAATTAATGTCCCTAATCTACAAATAAAACTCATATCATATGACAATTTGAATAACAAAACAAAACAAAACTCATATATATATATAGGTGATTTCTGGGGAGTATGGATTCATTGCACAGCTCAATGAAGGAAGGCATCTCAAGAAGAGGCCAACAGAGTTCCGTGTGGACAAGGTTCTGCAGCCCTTCGATGAGAGCAAGTTCAACTTCACTAAAGTCGGGCAAGAAGAGGTGCTCTTTCAGTTTGAAGCCAGTGAGGACGATGAAATCCACTTCTATCCAAATGCTCCCATCGACGCTGATAATTCTCCAAGCGTTGTTGCCATCAACGTATGTTAATACCTGAAATTATCCTTTCTATATATCAGTTATATATTGAGCACTACATCTTTGTGATTATACAGGTTAGTCCTATCGAGTATGGGCATGTTCTGCTCATCCCTCGCATTCTTGAACACTTGCCTCAAAGGATCGACAGTGAGAGCTTCTCACTTGCTCTGCACATGGCTGTTGAAGCAGGGGATCCCTATTTCCGATTGGGTTACAATAGCTTGGGAGCATTTGCAACTATCAATCATCTTCACTTCCAGGCCTACTACTTAGCCATGCCTTTTCCTATCGAAAAGGCTCCTTTAAAGAAGATAACCATTGCTGGGAATGGTGTGGAAATCTCTGATATTCTCAATTATCCGGTCAGAGGTCTCGTTTTCAAAGGTGGGAATACTCTCGAAGATTTATCCAATATCGTCTCGGGCTGTTGCATTTGCCTCCAAGAGAACAACATACCGTATAATGTACTCATTGCTGATTCTGGTAAACGGGTTTTCCTCTTCCCACAGGTGAGGACATGCACACTTTGGCTTGTAAATATCATTTGCTAATAGAACAACTAATACTGTTTAATGAAATAATTAGTACATTTTTTAAGAATGCACACCAGTTGCATTACACTAGTATTTGCCTTGTTCTTTTATACATATGAATTTGCCGTTAAAATGGGTATTTGTTTGAACAAACAGTGCTATGCGGAGAAACAAGCTCTGGGGGAAGTGAGCTCTGAGCTTCTAGAAACTCAAGTGAATCCAGCAGTGTGGGAGATCAGTGGACATATGGTACTGAAACGAAAGGAGGACTATGAGGGGGCGTCGGAGCAAAATGCTTGGAGGCTTCTAGCAGAGGTTTCCCTGTCTGAAGAGAGGCTCCAAGAAGTAAAGGAGCTGATGTTTGAAGCCATTCACTGTAAAGTCGAAGAGGAAGTCGCCACTCCCAAAGATTCGGACGCCACTCCTCAGCCTCACGGAGATGTCGATGACCTTCAAGGCTTCCACCCTACTATGGTGTCTGTGTAGCAGACACTGTGTTTGTTCAACAGCTTTATGCACAATTTCTTGTCTTAACGAATGCTTGGTTTAGACAAATTTTATTTCTTTCCAGCATCAGTTGTATTACAATTTGTATAATCGATTATACTACCCTTGTTGTTAGCCAGCTCTTTATGATACTAATCAGTGTTTTCATAACCGGACCGGTGATCAAACCGGACAAGACACCGGTTTACGGTTCAACCGGTCCAACCGGTTGGATCGGCGGTTCAACCGTTAAAAAAATTTATACCTATTTTTTAATATTTTCTATGTTAAATAAAATAAATATCCACTTATAAAATCAAATTAATACAATAGAATCATTTTCCTTTTTTTTAAAAATAATTTGATAATATTATTTACTTAATTCCCTTCCACAATTCATTAACACTCCACATATAAAAAATTAGAAAGTTGGGCCAAAATTTTATTAATGGCCCATTAAACCTATATCTAAACCTAAAATTTTAGAAACCCACTTATCCACATTGTACCGTCTATTATACTCTTGTAGTCTTAGTTCTCTTCCTCCACGGATTTTCAGCGGCCAGGCATCGCCGCCTCCTCCACCTCAACCGCCGCCTCCTCCCTCGCCTCCGCGCTGCCACACGTGATGCACCCCCTGCCGTCCACGGCCACACCGCCTCCTCCACCTCAACCGCCGCCTCCTCCCACGCATGTGCGCTACATCAGACAGCCTCGCCTCCGCGCTTCCACACGCGACGCACCCCCTGCCGTCCACGGCCACGCCGCCTCCTCCCACGCCTCGCCCGCCTAGGGGCGCCGACGCGGTTTGCCGGAAAAATCCGCCTCTTCTCTGGTTAACCGGTTCAACCGTTTCGGGCGGTTTTTCCGGTTGAACCGGTTTTTGACCGGTTCAATCCGATTCAACCCCCAAAACGGTTTTTAAGCATGTTCTGGACCGGTGTCGAGGCCGGTTCCCGGTTCAACCGGTTGAACCGGCCGGTCCGGTCCGGTTTTAAAATCATTGATACTAATATCCAAATCTAAAGAAAATCACTTTATATGTGTATGCATAAACTCTGACTAGTGTAACTTAGCTATTTGGAGGGCATCTAGTCCTGGGTTTACAACTAGAGCTGTTATACGAGCCGAGTGAGCCCGAGTAGTGCCAGGCTCGGCTCGGCTCGTTAAGCTTATCGAGTCGAGCCGAGCCTAGCTCGTTAAGCAAACGAGTATTTTTTTGAGCTCGGCTCGGCTCGTTTAACACTTCGAGTCGAGTCGAGCCCTTAACGAGCCGAGTCGAGTCGAGCTCACGAGCAGCTCGTTTATTTTAACAACAATAAAGCCAAAACTATCATCAATTCACCAGTATGAGTGATTTGAGAATATGAATTGTATTATTATGTAAAATATTAATATTTTATACCCTAAATTATATAATATTTATAAAATAACCTCTATTTTTCGAGCCTACCGAGCAGCTCGCGAGCCTACCGAGTCGAGCCGAGCCGAGCTCGTTAAGCAAATGAGTATTTTTTTAGGCTCGGCTCGGCTCGTTTAACATATTGAGCAGAGTCGAGTCGAGCCGAGCTCACGAGCGGCTCGTTTATTTTAACAGCTCTATGTACAACTATTGGTAATTTGGAATGCTTATGCAAGAATGAGTAGTTTGGCAGAAAAAGTTAAGCTAGTGACTTACTAGTTTAATCTATACTCCGGTCTCTTTAACACTCTCTCTGTTCTAAGATAATTTTTACATTTTCTTTATATTGACGTTCCAACTGTTTTTTCACAAAAAAAAAAAAAAAAGCTCATACTCACAAAAATTAACAAATTTTTTTTTTTATATTTTATTACTCCCTCCGTCCCGGAACTACTTTCATAGTAGTTCCGGGCACGTGAATCAAGGAAAAGTAAATATGTGAGTATAGATTTAAATAACAAAATAAGAAAAAGTGTATTTTGTTGACTTTTGTAAGAGAGAAAAATTTCCTTTTTAGGTGTATGAAAGAAGAGTTGGGACGTCCAAATAAGGAAAGTGTGAAAATAGTTTTGAGACGGAGGGAGTATTTAACTTCACACTCATATACTTCATTTTTTTTAATATGTGTGCAATCCAACCTATGAAAAAAATTGGAACTAATTTTTTTAAACTGAAATTTAATAGTGAACAAAATGAGACAATTTTTTTAAACTCTGTAGTGAACAAAATGAAGAGTGCCTTAACCCATGGATTCGCTGTTTGCTTACTGACTTCATATAATTCAGAAAACACTAGTTTTCTGGAAGCTTCTTGTTCATATCTCTCATCAAAAGGCGCTATTCGATAGTGTCTGTCTAGCAAACCCCCTGCTAACCCGAGCAATAGAGATGTTAAACGGGCTGACCATAACCCTACAGGGCTGCGGGCCTTAGCGGTTCGTTTTTAACGGGTCACTAATACTCGGGACCTAAACCTAATCCTAGCGGTTCGCGGGCCACTAATGGGCTCGGGGTAAAAAATATTAAAAAATTAAAATTTAATATAAAGTACACACGTCAACAACATAAAGTTCACACACTAACAATATAATTCATAAAGTACACACATCAACAACATAAAGTTCATACACTAACAATATAATTCATAAAGTTCACACATTAACAACATAATCCACAAAGTTCACATATTAACAACTAAAATTTAATAAATATTTTCAAACTCTTCAATCTTCGATATTAGATCCTTCCTTGGACAATGATAAAATATCTTATTCCATTTCATCATCATCATCATCATCATCATCATCATGTGCGCGAGATGGACGAAGAAGGAGGATTCCTGGGAGTTGGGAATGGCGACGGAGGCTGCGCGACATAAACCTTAATTGAAGAACATGAGAACTTAATTTAATTGATATCTAATTATCTACTATTTTCTATTTTTATTTCTTAGTTAATAACAAATTAGTAAATTAATAATTAATAAGAGTAATAACTAATAAGTTAATTAATAAATCTGCAAACTGTAAGTATAAAATATTAATGACTTAATGTATACAAGTTTACAAATTACAACAATGAGAGAACCAGACACCACTTTCCAATTTATATTATATATAATAAATTTAATTATAAAAAAACCGGGCTACTGGGCCA
>JAPKLY010000076.1:855903-894706 GCA_026898435.1 Prunella vulgaris | reverse complement strand
TATATATACGCACATATGTATAGAGATATACACTGTACATTCAAAAATAGATCCACAAATACTTGTAATTTGTATCATTATTCATCGATTAGTGAGAGAGGTGCCCTCATCCGTGGACGTATATCATTTTGGATCGAACCACGTAAATCTTGGTGTTCTTCAATTTTCTTTATTTCTTTATTCAACAATCATTGTTAACTCAACAATAATATCTTTATATTCATGTTGTAACAATTTTATTCATGTAGTAATATATTTTTTTATATGATAATAACACTTTTTTCTCTGTCTCAACTGTCATTGTTTGCATGTTTTTACTTGCAGTTGTCATTTTCACACCATATTTCTCTACACACCCCACAAATTTTATGATTTAATTATGGAAAAAACATAACTAAGACCACTTTTTTAAGTGAAATTGCATTGTAGACCACCATTTAAAATCCATTACATTGGAGACCAAATTAAAATTAATAATAATAATTTACTAATTAATTAATATAATTAATACACATTATTAATCAAATTAACATATTTGAATTCTGAAATATCAAATCACATGTCTCACCCTCTCATCTCTCTCTCTCTCTCTTTTGTTTTCTCAACAAATATTTTTTTCGGCGACTTTGGTGGTCGTTGTCGGAGTTTGATTATCAAATAAATTGAGGAATTTTATTCTCCTCGTTCACAGGTTTAATTAGATATGTGAATTGGGGGGGTCTTGAAGGAGTTGAATTCTCCTCTTTTGAGCTAGGGCTTGAGCCTGTCGACAAGGAGTGTATCCTTCTCCGCTTGCAAGGTTTGGGGCAACCATTTTTGGGTGTTTCCCGTGGAAAAGAAAGAAGAGGCGGTGGCGAAAGACCAGGCACAGTGGCAAAAACTAGGGTTTGATATTGGGTTTCAATTTGGGGATCCTGTCGACAAAATGATTCTTGACGGCTTCAATCGATTGGTGAGAGCCATGGAAGTCTGTGTGACGACCATCGATTCCGAACGACGACTGTTGAGTGGCCAAGGTTTGACGACGGCTGGTTTCAGTGCAGGCTATGTGCTGTTATTGGAACTCTGTGTCAATGGTGTTTGGTTTCCGGAGGCTTGTGAGCGCCGGTGAACAGGGAAAGCCTGACGATTACACTATTCCTTTTGCGCTCAAAATCTGCGCTGATTCTTTTTATGCATCCAAAGGTTTAGAAGTGAACGAGAGGTTGATTAAGGCTGGTCTTGATGGCGATATTTTTGTGAATAATACTCTAATGTTATGGTATGGGAGTTGTGGGGATTTGTGGAGTGTCGAGAAGGTGTTCGATGAAATACCGGTTAGAGATTTGATCTCGTGGAATACACTTCTACGGATTTTCTCTGTTAATGACTGTCATTCAGAATCTGTAGGTTTGTTAAAGTATATGATTTCTACTTCTGGGTTTATGCTTAATGTGATCAGTGTTGTGAGTGTTATTCCAGTATGTGCAGTTCTTCAGAATGAAAGATTGGTTAGTTTGATTCATTTGTTGATGTATGGTGACTGGTGATTTGTTAAAATTATTATCATTCATTGTGATAACAGTTCTCTGATTTTCTTATCAACCATATTAGTATGCTAAATTTTATGTAAGGCTTAATATATGTTCTGTAAACAGTTGTTATCGTAACTTGCATTTTGGTCAGGTGTAGAGTACTGAGTACAATGTGGCATATGAGGAGGAGGAGGAGGAGAATTGAGACCTGGTGGTGATGGAATTGGAGGATTTCGACTATGATTGTTAATTTGCTATGCAGCTGGGTCTCTACTTCTTGATGACCTCAGTTCTGATGACATTGATGAGGTTGGCATTAATGAACTCTTTCAGGTCATATATTTTGTGCATTGTACTCATTTTCCAAAACAAAGTAGTAGGCTTTCTTTTGTGTCGTAATATATTTGCTTGTAAATAATATTTATAAATGCAATAATTTTGTAGGTTGCTTCAATGGAAAGTCAAAGTAGTCCGTTAATTGTGTTCATGAAAGACATTGAGAAATCAATTGTTGAAAATCTGGAGACCTATGCAGATTTCAAAGTTAAGCTGGAAACTTTGCCGAAAAAAGTAGTTGTGATATCTTCACATACTCAGCTGGAAACTTTAAGTTTTTTTAATTGTTGGATGTTTATGTTATTTGTTATGAAATGTAATGATGATTTTATGGAGTTTTTAGAGTGGAAAAAAATGAATGTGAATTTTAGTTCATCATGATGGTGATTGTTGAAAATAAAATGATTAGTATGTTATACTATTGCATGAATTTGAGATGGTTGATTATACTATAGTGTTCTTCGTTATACTATAATTTACTCGTTTATACTATTGTGTTCTCGATTATACTATAATTTACTCGTTTATACCACAATGTAGCGTTTTAAATTTGAATTCGATTACTGTAGTATGTCAGAGTAGGGCTACTGTAGCAGTAGTCTAGGCCACTAAAAATGTCAGCATAATTAGAAAAAAATAATTAAAGATTAGGAAAAAGTTATTTGGTCCTATTTGTTATTGTAAAAGTTTTTTGATTTTACCTTTAATTTTGGAATAAAAAGTGGTCCCAGTTGTGATTGCCCCTTTAATTATATATATTGACAAATTAAATCTTGGATTTTTCCAGTTGTCCTTCCCCTTCCTTTCACTTTTATTTTCATAGTCGATCATGTTTTCACATTTATGCATTTACATTGGATTTTTTTAGTTTTTTTTAAGTTTATATATGGTCACACAAAGTTTCATTAATTTTTTTTTCTTGGTTTTTTTTGGCGGAATATTCCCTAGTTTCAAAGTTTTGAGAGGCTATAATAATCCAATTATGAAATATATATATATATATATATATATATGAAAAAAGTACAAAATGATTCAATAAATTCGCACAAATTACAAATTGGTTTATGTAAAAAAAAATAAAACACTTCCGTGCAAACATAAAAAACACTTTCGTGCAAATTTTTATGAACCAATTTATAAATATAGTGATTTTTTTGAACCAATATGTAAAACACCCTGTATATATATATATATATATAATATGAAATTATTGTTTAATTTAATTTATTGAAGTGTGTACACAAAATTATGGGGTGTGAATACATAGTTATACTCAAAGTTGTGAACCACCAATTTTTGGGCACATCACATTCTAATAAGATTAATACATGGGATTAATTAAAACACATGGTTATCAAACATCCTCCATAAATCTTGTGGAAAATATTTCATGTTTTTGTTGGCAACATCCACTTCTTCAATGCCTACGCTTACAAAATAGAAGCTTCAAATGAAGCCACAACCCTTGCATTTGGTCCCCATTTCATTTTTGTGGCATTGTTTCTCTCACCTTTCAAATTTATTTTTGTTTATAGCGGTCAGAAAAATAGAATTAGCATATGATTTAAAATTCCTCAATAAAAATGAATATATGTGATTATAATCATGAAAATAAAAAATATTCTATCTGCCTCGTTATATATTAGATGAGACAATCATTATCCCATCTTTTGATTAAACATAAAAATGTTTTTGAATTCGAGGTTCCGTTAACTCACAATTTCTTCATGTGTTAGTGTTATGCACTTCTACTGCTAGTGCCTAGTGTCACGCATATATACTATTATTATTTAAAAATTTAATTTATTTTTAGACAATAATAGTAAATATGTATAAGAATAATAATATCTACACATACCAATAATACTGGAGAAAGAGAAGAGAGCGATTTCTAACTCATTTGATTAACAACCTCTCCTCTCTCCCCAAAATTAGTTCTTATCAATCATTTAAGCAATTTGTACAAGTACACTCATTTTATTTTATCTTCCATTTAGGGATGTAGTTAAATATAATCGAGCCAAATAACCTTGATTTGTCTATTATCATGTAGAACTCGAGTTTAATTATCAAACATTTGCGTGCTTTTATTTTAATTGATCATAGTCTATATGTGTCTAAATGAGCATAATAATACAAATTTTAAATAAAATTATTCATTAATTAATTTTAAAAATAAAATAGGAGTATATAATTTAAAATCATATATATATATATATATATGACAAAACTTATATGAATCTAAATTCACGTAAATTTGGTCGTCATATATGTGTTAAATGTACACATTAATATTCACTTCACTATATAATGTAATGTATAGATATAATATATTCCGTCAAAAAAAATATATAATATCACTATTATAAAAATATGTTTGATATTATGATAATAATAGTGCATATGCATAACAATGATAGTGATTATACATAATAGAAAAATGACATGTGAACTCGGATTCCTAGGAGACCTACATATTTCAAATTTAACTATTAAATTTAGTTACATATTTTTATATTTTATTATATATATTTTGTGAAAATTATAATTTATACGTGCTAGTTCAGGAATTCACCAACTAGCTAACGAACGGAATATCATTGAACTTGAGATATTGACAAAAATATTAAACAAGTTCAAATGTATATATTTTTTAAGTTGAGTCCCGAATAATTCGTGAACAACATGATTTGAATTCAATACAATCGACAAAATCACCATTAAAACATTAATTCAATTTCATCCAACACATTATTTTTTAACGGGGTGTACAAAGTTGTTTTTCTAATTATCATTCTCAATTAATCTCATTGAAAAATTTGAACCAAATGCTCCTCAAAATTTGCTGATTTCGACGTAGAAATTATTGGGGAAACGATTTGGACCACAACAGATCATGGGAAGAATTGAGTATGGCCACGGAAATATTCTCCCCCCATTTTTAATTACTTCACTCCTACAATTAATTTTTCCATTCCAAAATATATTATAAAGACCAAAATACTCTTTTGTTATATTTTCCTAATTTACAAATGTATCAATTCACCCTCATGTTCTTCATATAAAAATCTTATTCATGATTTTTGGAATTTTTTTTTTAAAAAATTAAAGTGGGTGAACTGAAAATTTAAGATGATAAAGTAAAAAAGGGGGGTGAAGTAATTAAATATAGGGGGAGAATATTCGTGCCAATTGAGTATAACAATATGGGGCATGAATATTCTCCCCCTTACCCCCCCCCCCCCCCCTTTTTTAAGAGGTCACTTACTACGAGAGCCAAATACATTAGTGTTACTACATGTAAGACCACCTACTTTTAATTAAAACAACCAAGGCCAAAAAGTATTTTTTGTGTACTATTGAGATTATTTGTGTACTTGTGATTGAACAAATGTACTATAGTTCATTTAATTGTACCTCGAGTACTGTTTGAGTAATTATTGCACTGACAAAAAGTGCGATTGATGTGACGTGTGTCACTGTTCACATCACATCGGTTACTGTACCGGTCACATCACATTATTACCTTAATTTATTAGAACAAATTATTCTGTTGACGTGTGTACCATTGAACAAATTGATGTACTAATGTACAAATTAGTGTACTATTGCGATTGTAACACAATAAATCGTATTGTACTAAAGTATTGATTATTGTACTACTACGTCTCTTTTCCAGCAACACAAATTTGTATAATTTTCGGCGAAAACGATGATAATAACTTACATTTACTCATAATTTTTCCGACAAATCTCTTCATCCATAAAAAAAAAATCATCCACAATAAAAAATCAAAAAAAATATTTGGCCAGGCCTCAGTAACAGGAGCAGCTGATCCTGATGGCCAGGAATCAAAGTTGGATTTGGCCAGGTCCATGAAGGCTTTGAAAAATAACCAAAAGCAACACCATAGGCAGGAGGAGGAAGGGCAACTCTCTGGGGACCGTTTCCTTTCCGTCCGCTGAGTCATCCAAACGATTAAAAATTAATAGATAATTCACATAATATGTCATTTCTAGAAAGAGAACAAAGTAAATCAAGGATTACCCTAGCAAAATTAAGCTCCATTGTCGCTTTATATTGTGATGGAACCTCCATCAATGCTGGAAGAGCAAATTCTGCCTCTTTTCGGGATTGTTGAGCTTTTTTTGACATAATTTGTGTGAAATTGACAAACTAAGAAACCCAAAGAATGAGTCAGTAAAGAGAGTTAATTGGGGAATTAAAGACGTGTGCTGATAAAAAAGTACTAGGTGAAACTGACCTGGAAATTATCAAAGTCCCGAGCAGGGATGTTGTCATCAAATTCCCTCATCATGTCCTAGGGGCCATCTCCAACCCCAACTAAAATAATAGATAAAGGAAACTTGCTGCAAACATTACACAAATGTTAGTTTTATGATTATGCAAAGTTACAAATATAATTCAAAAGTATTTTTTGATAAGGCCATAAAGTATCACCGTCTCATGTCTATCGATATTTTGGTAAGGCCACAAGGTTGTTTTTTTTTTTTTGGTTAGGTACACACAAAAGTGGACACACATATAAGGGAAGGAAATTCAACATCTACCACTGACAGAAACATTAAAACTCAAGAACTGCTTGAACCTATTAAACCTATGTCCCATTAATAAATATATTAATCCAATAATTTTTCCTGGCAATAAAGTGAGAGCATCTTCTACACAATGAAACACATCAGAAACTATGAATTCTTTATCAACCTAGACAGATACAACAGGAAGGTAATGATGAGTCATATCTGTCTCCTCAATAAAACAAAGACAATATTGTCCATAAAAAATCAGATTTAATTCATGCCAATTTTGTAAATCAGCGTTATGATATATGAATGAATTGTAAGTAATAGGGACATCCCACAAATGTATACATGATTAAACAGACGACTGGGGACTTACAGGAGGTTAATGTGTTGGCTGCTTCCTCTGCAGATCACGAATTATGACGAGAATTTAGCCGAAAAAGAACCACGCCCAAACAAGTGAATCCATTTCTGAGACTTTTGCTTGAACAATTACCACAACAACACAACCATCTAAACACCAGCACAACCACAATTACACCACCTGAGCAACACTGCTGCAACTTGCCAGCACAGTGATCAAGGTACAAATCATAATTCACCCCACTTCTACTGTAAAATTCAACTACCTTCTAACAAGAATGCTACAAAATATTAATTTTTCTCTCCCATGTTCATCCCAGTCTTCCACACATGTACCAAATAAACTCCTAACATTAAAAACCCATCATTAGGATCACACAGCAACCAAATTCCCATAGAAATGGTAAGCAAACACTAGGACCACCCCTGTCGCCCTTTATGACCCCTTGATTAAATCATCAGGGTCAGTTGCCATTGTAGTGTAAAATTCTAGCAAATCCAACATGGCTACAAAGCCTCGAAGGAGACGAATTTTTGGAAACAACCGATTCGCCCCCAAAAATCGATTCGCCCCCCAAAATCGATTTAGTGCTCCTAAGTTTTTGGGCTCAATCGATTTCTTGCTCAATCAATTTAGGGCTCCTCCATTTTTGGGCTCAATCGATTTCTTGCTCAGTTGATTTAGGGCTCCTCCGTCTGTGAGCAAATGGATTTGAGAGAAAGAGGGAGAGAGAGAATGGGAGAAATCGTGAGAGAGAAAATTGATGGATGTGTAATATGTGTGCTACGGCGTACCTGAACCGCAGCTATCTTCGCTGATTAACGCTGCTGCAAATCCTATTCCGCCGATTGAATCGTCGCACCGATCGCGATCGAAGCACCGCCTGGAAGCACCGATTCGCTGCTTCGTCCGCCGCTGAGCACGCAGACGCCCCTGCCCCTCCCACCATCTTCGAATCAGTGTTGGATTTTCCTCCTTTCATGACACAACACTCTAAAAAAGGTGAAATTGAAATTAAAATAGCGAAAATCGGGAAAACAAAGCGAAAATAGAGCGAAATCGAGAGGTGGGGGTTGGCGGCTGGTGGCGGGAGTGCCGCCGGAGCTGGTGGTGGTGGTAGTGTCAGCCCCTCTTTCGACGGCGAAGCACCCGCAGAATTTTGAATATCCAAATTAAAAGAGAGAGAAATCTGAGAATTTTAAGAGGGATAGAGTCGTGTGTCAGTTGGTATTGTCAGACAATTAAAAGTAGGAATGACACTATGATTATTATTTGTTTTAGTTGGGGCATTATTGAGGCCAAATGTCTCTGGTTGGGATTAGGGAATAGTAATGGCTTTAGTAGTGGTTCAAGGGGAAAATTTGACTTAGAGTGTAATAAACTCTTTTAAGTACTTCACCACCCTCCTCACTTCACCACCATAAATGTTCAGTTCACCACCCTACTCTTCCAAAAATAACCATGCTCTTTTCAAGTGAAAATTAATTTTGCAACTTCACCCCCTTTCTTCATTCTCTAAATATTCTACCAAAAACTTTGAAACAATGTGTAGTTCCAATTTTTTTCGACAACGCCCATCGCCAACCTCCGGCACCACTACCACCGTAATTTTTAACGGACGCCCACCACCACTATAGTATTTTTTTGATAGATAAATATAAGAATTTATTAATTTTATATATTGAAGGGTTTGAATGTTTTTTAATGTTTTGAATGAGTTTTTATTGTTATTATTACAAATATTGGGATTGAAAATCGATAAAAAATCGTTCACAAAATTTCGTCGGATAATATCGATCAAAAAACGCGAAAAAAATCACTGAAGACATTTGTTCGACTCTGGTTTTTCAAACAAATGCTATTTGTTCAAAAAAATTAGTCGAACAAATAGCATTAGTTCGAAAAAAACTTTGAAAACTTTTGTTTGGAATTTTTGGTGGAACAAATGCAGAATGTTCGGAAATTTTTTCCGAACAAAGTACAAATGTTCGAAAAAAAATTCCGAACATTTTGCTTTTGTTCCACCAACCAGTGTGGAACAAATATGTTCGAATTTTTTTAAAAAAAAGTTCAGAAAATGTACGAATAAATCATAAATACGTATATGAAAAACTATTATCATCTTCCATATTGACAAAATAAAAAAAAATTATAACGTTTTTGTTCAAAAAAATATAATTGAAGAATTGTATAGTGAGAACCAATCAATTTTTAGGTTTTGAAAGAGGGGGTGAACTGATCTTCTGCAATTGGAGAGTATATTTAAAGGGTAATTTTGTCTTTTAAAATTTATTTTCAAAATGAAGAATAAAAGGGCGGTGAAGTACTCAAATATGGGGGTCCAAATATCCGTGGCCAACGATATGAACTGCAGGCCTCAACCTTTTGTGTTGGGCCCTGGTTACAAGCACTAGTCAAATTGGGCAATACACTTTGGCAATTTTAACCAAAATTTTTACTTTTTCGATATTGAACAAATTTTCAATTTTCACTATGTTTGAGAAAATATCGAAAAAGTAAAAATTTTGAAAAAAAAAATGCCGAACAAAAAGCAATGTATTTATCTAGGTTGTGTAGTGTATTGTCCAATTTGGCTTAGTGCTTGTGACTTGGGCCCAACACAAAAGGTAAAGGCGTGCAGTCCATATCGTTTTGTCAAACATAGTGAAAATTGAAAATTTGTTCAATTTTTTTTCCAAAAATTTATTGAAAATTTTAAAAAAAATATGTCAGATTTTTTTTAACGGTAATGTATTTTTCAAAGGAGGCTAGACCAATAACGTGGGCCTTTGTGTTGTCGACGAGATGTTCTTTTGGCCATGGAATGGCCTCCATGTTCAAAGTTTGAAGATTGTTTGTCTTCCAGCTCCCTATTATTTGTGGCATGCATTTTATGGCTTTTCAGATATGAAAGGCCAACTACAACATATATTTCCTAGGACCATTGATTTGAGGCTAAGGAGGAAAATCATAAATTTTCTATGACCCAATTGAGATATTTCCAAGACAATAAAAAGAAACACATGTTAATTGGAAAATGTATGGTTCTAGGCAATTAAAGTCAATGTTCTAAAAGTCGTTAATCGCTAGTTGATCAGACCACTAGGGTCTAGCGACTTGAACGACTAGTCGGGGATTAGTCGGAGACTAATCGAAAACACCTAAACGGTAAAATATAATTAATTACTTAATAAATTAATAATACTTTATAGATATAATTAAAAAATTAATATTATCACATTTCAA
This sequence comes from Prunella vulgaris, assembly GCA_026898435.1. NCBI lineage: Eukaryota > Viridiplantae > Streptophyta > Magnoliopsida > Lamiales > Lamiaceae > Prunella > Prunella vulgaris. The sequence continues at coordinate 884,701 of JAPKLY010000076.1, read as the reverse complement.
TATTAAAATATAAGTGATAACAACCATAAAACTCAAAATTTAATAAAGTGATAATTTAAAAATCAGAAGAAAATTAATGTTTTGGTTGTTTTAATTTTTTTTATTATAATTACTAAGGGTTGGCCAAAAAAAATTTTAAAGGGAAAATCATGTCTAATCAGGAACGACTTAGTTGGCATTTAATCAATCTAATTATTATCTAGTTGGCCTAGTCATTGTCTAATGGGCTCTAGGCGTCAACTACTACCCTTAAACGTTTTCTTTAGCGACTAGGTGTAAATCGGGTCGACTAGCGACTAGTCGCCGACTAATCGGTCAAGTCGGCCGACTTTTAGAACAGTGATTAAAGTAAACAATTTATGGTAATAAAAATAAAATTTCATTTTTCCTTTTTATTCTTACATATGTTGAATGAATGTTTGTCTTCATGGTGGTTACATCATTAGTGTTGTGCTCCATATTTTTTTTTAAAATTAATTAAAAAAATTGTTGATTATGACATGAGAGATTGATTTGGGATGATGATTATAAGATGAGATGATAAATTGAGATAATAATCATCTTATTCATGAGAAAAGTAATATTGTGTACATTTTTTTATCCCCACTAATTATTATAACTACTATACATATAAGAGTTGGCAATTCCAGCCAGCCCGGCCTACCCAATATATGGACTGGGCTGGACTGGAAATATAATGGCCCAAAAATATCGGGCCGCGGGCTGGCCTATTTGGCCCGAGTTAATATAAATACATAATTTATTAAAAAAATACATAATTATATTTGTAAGTTGTATTCAGTTTTTGTTTTAATTTTTTATATTTTATGTTTATATAGATGTACAAGAGACTGGGGAGGAGATACATTTGTCAAAGCAGGATTCCATTATTGTGATTGACGATGTTTGAGACATTCAATCTTTTATGAAATTAAAACTTATATGTTATTATTTTTTCTGGTCGTTGGATAAAGAGCATATGAATTGCTTATATTATATTAGGACACTAGAAGTAATGATCTTTATTTCCATTTGAATTTGTAGTTTTAGTTCTATTTTATATTTATGTTGTTAATTTGTGGATTGTGAAAGTATATGTAGGGATGGCAAATGGAGCGGATCGGGGCGGATACTAGAAGATCCAAATCCGCTCCACTCCATGTACGGGTCAGGTCGGATCGATCCGTTACGGATCACGGGGCGGGGCAGATCGATCCATTCAAAATTAAAATTTTATAATACATAATATATTCTTAGATATTTAAAATAAATTTAAGGTCTTAATTAAAAAAATAAATTTATGATATTAAAAATATAATATACGAATTTATGTTTATCTTTAAATATGTTGCTATCAATTAAAATTTATAGTTAAAACATCATAATATATTTCATATTATGTTTTATTAGTATATATTGATCTAAAATATATTTGTTAAATTAATTTATTCTTATTTATACTATATATATACTAATAAATAATAATATTTTTCTATAAATACCATATATGTTCAATTTTTAATAATATAAACGGGTTAAAATGGAGCGGGGCATGTCGGAGCAGGGCGATAATGATATCCATACCTGCTCCGACCCGCTGCGGATCGCGGGGCGGGGCGATCCATACTGTGTGGGTTTAGGTCGGAGCAGGTCGGGGTCAACCAAATTGTCATTCCTAAGTATATGAGTTAATAGTAGTGACATAGTAATTAGAAATAGTAATTATAGCACAATTTTTTAAATTATTATTTATAAAAAAAATGGGACAGACTGGCCCATTAGCCTGTGAGCTAGACCTGGGCTGGGCTGGGTTCATTTTTTACAGGCCCGTTTGAAAAATGGCCCGACCCGGCCCTGCCCGTGAATGTGAGGTGGCACGGTGGACTGGGTCGGTCCAGGCCGATCCATTTTCCAGCTCTAATACATATAACCCCATTCATATTACTCCCCCGTCTTAGGAAAATTTGTACCACTGGAATTTTACGTTTTATAAATAAAATGTATTTTAAATAAAATAATGAGATGAATATGTGTATAATTATATAAGTGTACATATAAATTAATATTTTTCTTATTAGTGTGTAAATTTATTTTGAATATCAAAATAAAAAAAAATATAAATTTTCATAAGAGGGAGAAAATATTAGTGATAATTTTCATATACCAAATGCCTCCTAAAAATAAAAGAGCAATAATAGAATGGGCCCATTTGTGATACACAAAAGGCCACCACTGCAGAATGGGTCATGAGCAGAGTTGGGGAATTTGGATGGATGAGAGTTTGTGATGCAATAACGGCGGGGTGGCTGTCTCTCCTATTTAAACACCTCTCTCCAATTAACATATTCAAATCAAACGAACAAATTCCATTTCTTCCTCATAATTTATACAATCACGGCTATATCAAGAGTGAATCTAATCCCTGTCCGCTCAGTTCGACGCTGGGGTTGTGAGACCAACCCTTCGCCGCACGGCGGACGTGGAGCATCCCCATCTGAAGGCGGCACCCCCTCCGACCTCCTTTTCCTCGCCGGCGGCGGCCCTTATTAGATATTTACTCCCTATTCACTGTATATATTTTCTTTCATAGCAATTCGATCAACAAATTTTTGTAAAGAAAAGATCCAAAGATGATGCTAAGGATTAAGAGGGTTCCTACTGTTCTTTCGAACTACCAAAAGGAAGACTCGGATGACGGCGCTCGCCATGCAGTCGGCTGCGGCCGCAATTGCCTCAGAAGCTGCTGCCTTCCAGGTATACACACTTACATATGAACTGTTAGCCAGAGATAGATTCTGTTGCATAATTCCGGGATTTCTTCTCAGTTTAATTTCGTAGTGTAATTTAGTGGAATTTTTGTTGGGAAATTAGGGGCAAAGCTGCCTCTGTATGCTTTTCAGAAGGGCAGCGAAGGTGTTTGTGAAATTGCCACTGAGAAGAAAGAGCATGAAGTTCATTTCTTGGATTCCCTCCTTCTTGGGGAGGTAATTTTAAAACATGATCTTGTTTCTTTTATAAAACTTTTTCTCGATGTTAAGCGAAATTATCTAAATTCTTGAAAACAGTGGGAGGATCGTGTGCAGAGAGGGCTCTTTCGCTATGATGTCACTGCTTGTGAAACCAAGGTTCCTCTTCTTTCTGTTACCAAATGAATGTCCCCAATCTACAAATAAAACTCATATCATATGATAATTTGAATTACAAAATAAAACTCATATATGTAGGTGATTTCTGGGGAGTATGGATTCATTGCGCAGCTCAATGAGGGAAGGCATCTCAAGAAAAGGCCAACAGAGTTCCGTGTGGACAAGGTTCTACAGCCCTTCGACGAGAGCAAGTTCAACTTCACTAAAGTCGGCCAAGAAGAGGTGCTCTTTCAGTTTGAAGCCAGCGAGGACGATGAAATCCACTTCTATCCAAATGCTCCCATCGACGCTGATAATTCTCCAAGCGTTGTTGCCATCAACGTATGTTAATGCTTCACATTACCTCTTCTTGTTTTTCAAAATCTTGTCATCCTCTCAGTTTTATATCAGAGTACATGTTTGTGATTATTCAGGTTAGTCCTATCGAGTATGGGCATGTACTGCTCATCCCTCGTATTCTCGAACGCTTACCTCAGAGGATTGACAGTGAGAGCTTCTCACTTGCTCTGTACATGGCTGTTGAAGCAGGGGATCCCTACTTCCGATTGGGTTACAATAGCTTGGGAGCATTTGCAACAATCAATCACCTTCACTTTCAGGCCTACTACTTAGCCATGCCTTTTCCTATCGAAAAGGCTCCTTCGAAGAAGATAACCATTACTGGAAATGGTGTGGAAATCTCTGATATTCTCAATTATCCGGTCAGAGGTCTTGTTTTCGAAGGTGGGAATAGTCTCGAAGATTTATCCAATGTCGTATCGGGTTGTTGTATTTGCCTCCAAGAGAACAACATTCCATATAATGTTCTCATTGCTGATTCGGGGAAACGAGTTTTCCTCTTCCCGCAGGTGAGAATACGTGCACTTTGGTTGTCCATATGACTTGCGAATAGAACAACTAGTACTGTTTAGTGGAGCAACTAATATTTTTTAAAATGCACACCATTTTATACAAATATTTGGTTTGTTTTTTATACATATGAATGTGGGTTTCGTGTGAACAAACAGTGCTATGCTGAGAAACAAGCTCTGGGGGAAGTAAGCTCTGAGCTTCTAGAAACTCAAGTGAATCCAGCAGTTTGGGAGATCAGTGGACATATGGTGCTGAAACGAAAGGACGACTACGAGGGGGCGTCTGAGCAAAATGCTTGGAGGCTTCTAGCAGAGGTTTCCCTGTCTGAAGAGAGGCTCCAAGAAGTGAAGGAGCTTATGTTTGAAGCAATTTGCTGTAAAGTCGAGGAGGAAGTTGCTGAGTTGGACAACACTCCTCAGTCTCATGAAGATGTTGATGACCTTCAAGGCTTCCACCCTGCTATGGTGTCTGTGTAGCAGAGTTGTCTGAATTTTTTTAACTCAGACTGGGATGCTTTGTCTTGAAAATTGAATATGTGTGTGTTAGTGTTTTATATTCAATTTCTCTGACATTCTCGTCTTAATGGATATATGCTTTGTCTAGACAAATTTATGGTTTTTGTTTGTAACATGATATTTGTATAATAGATTGTATACATTACCCTTTTTCATGGCTAGCTCTTCTGTGATTTCATAAAGTAGTATATTTTTGTACACACTAGAGCAGGAGAAAAAAATTATACAGTGAGTTTGTGATGGAATTCATCTTCTTGATGGATGACCAAAAGAAGCCGAAGCAATTAATGAATTGTCGATCAGCTGCTTCATCTTCGTGCAGCATTTCAAGAATATGGATCAAATTAATATAGTGGTGTTGAATACATTTGTTTGCCTTAATGTAATTTTGGTATTATAATTTTTTTATTTAATTGTTAGATATGATGTTATTGTTATGGAAATGTAATGATGATTTTATGGAGTTTTTAGGGAGTAGAGAAAAGGGAATGTGAGTTTTAGTTCATCATGATGGTAATTGTTGAAAATGAAAATAATATTTTTTTGTGGATTAGTTTGTTATATTATTACATTAATTTGAGGTGGTTAATTATACTATAGTATTCTTGATTATACTATAGTATATTCGGTTATACATACTGTAGTGTTTAAATTTAAATTCAGACACTGTAACATTGTCAGCATAGGTACTGTCCATGTTAGTCTAGGTGTACTGTAGCAGTAGTCTAGGTTACGGTAGCAATCAACAAAATTAAGAAAAAATAATTTATTGATTAAGAAAAAGTAATTTGGTTCTCTTTGTAATTGAAAAAAAAAAATAGTCATGTTTATAATATTGATATAAAAAATGGCCCTCTTTGTGATTCTCCCATTTTAATATTATCTTTTTGGAAGTGAAATGACAAAAAAAAAAAAAATACTCCCTCCGTTCAGTAGGAATTTGCACCCTACAGGACGGCACAATTTTTAAGAAAAAATAATTTTATATATAAAGTAGTGTGTAGGCAATTAAAATTAATTGCCGAAATAAAGAAATAACATGTAGAAATTGCATGTTAAAATAATTTATTATTGGGAGTTTAAATAAATTTAATTCCTAATTAATAAATTCAATTGGGCCTTAAAAAACCTAATAAATCAAAGTGGGCCCCAAAAGTCTAATAAATTGAATTGGGCTTTTAAAAATCCAATATAATGTTTTGGGCCTCTAAAGTCCAATTAATTATTCTGGATTTTTTAAAGTCCAAGATATTAAGTCAGATCTCTAAAAGCCCAAGAAATCAAATCTTCACAAATATCATTGAAGATTATCAAATCTTCACAAATATCTTGAAGATCATCAAATCTTCATAAATATCTTTGAAGATTGTTAAATCTGAGATATTTTGGGAATATTCCCAAATAATATCTCTTGGCCCATCAAATCTAGCCCACAAATCTAGAATTCTACACATATAAATAGGGTCTCATTCTAGTCATTTGATACACAACAAGGAGTCGGGAAGATCAGAGCTCAGAGAGAAGCATCAAGATCCAAGACTTCGGACATCTTTGAAGATTTAAAGGCGTTCTTCACGATCTTCAAGAGCGTTCTTCAAGTTCTTCATCAACAAGGCATTTTGATCCGGGATCACGGTGCGAAGCCTCCGGTCAACATTCTTCATCAACATCAGTGTTCGATTAGAGAAATACGGCGCAAAGCCCCTCCGATCAACGTTCAACTACAAATTCACAACATCTACAACGAGGAGTCAAGAAGATCAAGAGCTTGGGAAGAAGAATCAAGATCCAAGACTTCAAGCATCCTTGAAGATTTAAAGGCGTTCTTCACGATCTTCAAGAGCGCTCTTCGAGTTCTTCATCAACAAGGCGTTTTGATCCGGGATTATGGTGCGAAGCCTCTGGTCGACGTTCTTCGTCAACAACAACGATTGATTCGAGAAACACGGCGCGAAGCCCCTCCAATCAATGATCGTCCACAAGTCCTCAACAACAACAACAACAACATACACAACAAGGAGTCCAGAAGATCAGAGCTCAGAGAGAAGCATCAAGATCCAAGACTTCGGGCAATTTTGAAGATTCAGAGGCGTTCTTCACGATCTTCAAGAGCGTTCTTCAAGTTCTTCATCAACAAGACGTTTTGATCCGGGATCACGGTGCAAAGCCTCCGGTCAACGTTCTTCAACAACAACGGAGATTGATTAGAGAAATACGGCGTGAAGCCCCTCCAATCAACGTCATCCATACGTCCTCAACGACGATCAACACCACTCACCTACGACAACATCAACATAGAGAGTCCAAAGGTGAACACTCAACAAAGTCCTTCCATAAGACAATATTAACATCAACTTCAACATCAACTCCGGACTCAACTCCGACATAACAACAAAGTCCTTCCGACAAGGCAACGTTAATTCGAAACAAGGCTCAACGCCCTCGAATTAACGTCCAACACCAAAAGTCAACATCGGACTTAACTCCGAAAATTTCGCAAATAAAGTCAAGACAAAGTCAAGACTCGAAGAGAAGAATCAGAGGATCGAATAGAGATTGGACCCGAGACAAGACAATCGCTTGATATCTTTAATATAATTCTTTGTAATTTCCTTTTTCACTTTATTAATAAAGATTTATTAATATTTGTGGAGAAAATTTGCAGGTTACAATTTTTGGCACGCCCGGTGGGACTACTCTACCTCTCATCTCTTCTCTTCAAAGAATTCAAACATTCAAAATGACTTCATTCAAGGTCAAGACCATGAGGATCGTTGATACCGGAATTACTCCATTCAAAGTTCAACTCAAGAGGACCGAAGACTCTCCTCCAAAGATTCAAGCTTCCAAAGTGACGCCTTTCAGGATCAAGCTTGTGCGGACTATGGAAGCATCTCAAATTGCGGACTACGAAAATGTGAATGTCATCACTAGGAGCATGTCCAAATAACTGGTTTGTGAGTGTACATGTAAATCAATGCTTATTTTTTTAGTAGTGTGCAAATTTGTGTGGGACGTCCAAATAAAGAAAGTGTGCAAATTCATATAGGACAGAGAGAATATCTATTTTGATAAAGTGGTAAAAAAAAACATTTAACCAAATAACTGATAGCTATTTTTGGATATTTTTTCAATTTTAAAATATAATGTCGTACGTTCAAGTGTATTATTATCCTTAAATATCAATGTACAAACAAACATTTAATACAGTTCGATCACTGTTTGGACAAAATAGCAAACAATATCTATATACAAACAAACAGTTAATACAGCTGGATCAGTGTCTGGACAAAAAATAAAAGAAACAGCCAAAACATATACTTCCTCCGTCTACCACCGTCCAGGCTCTTTTTACTAAAAGACCTAGACAGACGTATTAAGAAAAAAATAGAGTACGAGACATCTCAAAATAAGATAAAAGAAAAATAAATTGGGACGGAGGGAGTATAATGAGACTAAATTAATCATAAAATATTAAAAATATAGAAATCATGTGGCAGTGGTCACAGACGTAAAGGCGATGGATGAACCCAACAGAAGCTTTGCAGCCTCAACGATGAATGTATCGTACCGCTGGAAAAGCTCAACCAGCATCATCCTGGATAACAGCACCACCATATCCTTTGCCGGGCATTGCTTATTATCCACCGTCGGATCATCCACTTCTCTACCGTTGGACCAGTAAACGTATTTGATCAGCTTCTCGCCCCCATCCATAAATCTGTCGGGTACGAACTTTTCCGGGTCGACGGAAATCTTCGGATCCTTTGTCGCAAACGGTTGATACCCCAACATGGTCTCACCTTTCTTGATGATGTAACTTGCATCATGGCTCGAGATTTTCAGGTCTTCTTTGGCTTTACCTGTTACAAATTATTTTTCAATTATAATAATAACACAAATTTATTGACTTACGTAAAATTTGAATAGGATCACTTAGATATTAGTTAAAAGAAATCAATATTTTTACAAATTGGTTCAAAAAATTTACACCTCAATATTTTTTTTTTTGCACGGAAGCAATTTTATTTTTCACGGAACCAATATATAATTTTTGTCATGAATTTGTTGAACCATTTTGTACTTTTCCCATTTGAGTATTATTATTATGAGTGATTTACATAAAAGTTTAAAAAAATTACTAATGTTACAAATATGTATTGTGCAAAAAAAAAATTCAATACTTTTTACACTATTTTTATTATTTTTTCACCTTTTTCCATCGACTTATATTTTTTCACTTTTTCCATCACATCACTTATACTTTTCACTTTTATTTTAATTTGTGTGCCCAAAAGCAACGAGCAACTTATAGCGGAAAGGGGGGAGTAATTTTTTTTGGAAACTATATATTAATCACCCTATTATTATTATTATTATTATTATTATATTACCGTATTGAAATTGCACCGGTGGTTCAATCCTGAGCGTTTCCCACACTACGGATTTTGTCAGTGTCATCTTTTCCAGGGCCGTTAGCGTGACGCCGCCTTCCTCCTTGACGACGTCCCTGATTTCGCCACGAAGGCGGCGGTGCGGGTCCTCCCCGCCACCACTGACGTACTTAAGCAGGGTCGGGAAGAGCACTTTCGTGCCACCGTAGGCGTTGAAGCCGGTGAGGAACATGAGGTTGTGAGAAGCCTCGTCTCTGGTCAGGCCCTGTGTCTCCGCCTCATCGAGCAAATCTCCGGCGGCGGCATTGAAGGCGGCGCGGACTTTCTCGTACCCCGAATTGACTAGAAAGGATGGCAACGGGAAGGTGTGGAGCAACAAGTCCTCGACAGAATTGGGCAAGTATTTTATCCCTAATGTGGAAATAGGGGCCAGCTGGAAAAGGAGCCAGTTATCCAGATAGGCATTTCCGTCTTCAGAAACGGTTGTGTCGTACGAACTCTTGCCGTCGAACAAACGGAACAGAAGATCGAATGACATCTTATCACTAACGGCGTTAAAAGCTGCTTGCCCTGTTTCCGCCAACTCTGCTTCGAGGGCAACAAACAGCTGAGTCATGGAGCTCCGAAAAGTGGGGATGAGTCTGTCGTGCAACCTGGCGAGCAATGAGAGAAAGAAGCCCTTAATAAGGGCGTGTTTGGGCTCGGAAGGATCGAGATAAGACCAAATGCGATATCAGCCGGTGAAATGAGTGGAGGGCATGTATGTTCCTGTGAAAATGTTTTTCTTTTCGACTTTTGAATTGTCGAAAAGCATTTGGAAACTAAGGGCGTCGAGAACAACCACGACTTTGGGGTCCTTGGCCATGAAAGAGCCGGGAGGTCCGTTAACCCTGAAGACAGTTGAGTTGTATTTCTTCATCCGGGCCCTGAAAAAAGTACTCATCTTGGCCCTCGTTATAGAAATAGTCGAATCGGTTAAATATTGGCCCGAAAAAGGGTATGCCGTATCCACCGGGGATTTCCTTAAGTGGAAGGGTTTTCAGAATATAAAGACATTTTTTTTTCTTGGAAGTATATATATGGGTTGGGGTTTTTTTATTGATGAAAAATGTTGGGTCTATATATAGATATGTACGTATAAATTCGTATCATTGGAATTGCTCGCAATATTCAATGATAGTGTGTATATTAATTTGCTGATGAATGATAGGCTATTAGGGATAGGGACGATGGACCAATCAATACATGAACTTACTCATAGCATGCATGCACATGATATTTGAAATATCCAATAGAATTTTGAAAATTTTCATTTCTGAGACGTCCCACAGTGACAAATCCAAAAACTGAATAAAATTTTATAAGCTCCACCTCACAATATATATATATTTATATTTATACAAAATATTATAATTAACTTTTCACTTTTTAATTATACATGTAATTTTTATTTATACATAAAGTATTACCAAATTATTCTTCAAAGTACTATTTAATTTTTTTCATTGTATTTTACTATTTTGTAAATATGTGTGCTCTTCCTCTTACAGGTTGTCGTGGAAGAGAAGTATACGTTAACTTGGATATATAAACGAATTCTAAAAAAATAAGATTTGTTTACGTCCTCACAATTCCATCACTGTGTGTTAGGTATCTTTCAAAAGAGTTGGCGAAGGCCAAATCCCCAACTCGTGGAGGTAGGCAGGTTGCTAGCGTACCAAAAGTCTCCATATATATCAAAATTTTGATGATTTTCATTAATTATATTATACAAGCATTTCATCAAATACCTGTCGTGTTTTTGTAATACTCGGATTAATTAAATTCAAATATATTATTTTAGTCTAAAAGTTTTAATCTCGACTTTATTTTTGTGGTTCTTTAATTTGAGATTAAGCTTTAGAAAGTAATTTTTTTTTTCTGGATTTTGATTAAGAATTGATTTAAATTGATTAGGTTAATTATAGTGTTTCAAGGATTTTGAGATTAAGAGTTTAAAATGAAATTTGAGGAATAATAGTTTTATTTAAAATTTTAAAAAAATATGGATGTTATGAGATTTTATATCAAATGATTGTTTTTATGTTATGTTTTAAGTTGCAGTTAATTGAGATAATAACTTGAATGAAAGTAAATTATGGGCGTGAAGTAACTGGTCCATAAGTGACAATTAAAGAAATAAAGCCAATTGAATGTTGACTATTTAGAGTAAGCGGTCAAAGGATTATTTTAGTTGGGTGTAGTATTGTTTTAATAACCGACTAGACGTGTAAATTCATTAGGCATTTATATGTTTTAAAAGGATAAATAGTAACCTACCTTAGTATTGATAAGGATAGTTGAGGATATAAATTCCATTCTTCTTTCTTCAAGTTTGATAGGATGCACGTGGGGAGTCTTGAGATTAAAAGAGAGAGAAAAGCATCAATAGCACTCAAAATATGAATATTCTTTTTTTTTCTTTTTTTTAGTTGTTGAAAAAAAAAAAAAGGATCACAGCAGCTTTGGAAATTAGGAACCACAACTACCTTGCTTGATTAAAAAAAAAAAAAGAGAGAAAAGAGGTATCAGCTGTTGGTTTAAATTGATCAAAGATTAAGAGCCGTTCGTTCACCGTACGTACGCATGCATTTATAAAGTTTTAACAAATCAAAAGGTGGGGTTAGTTTCCTTTTTTTTTTTAAGTTATTGTGTTGCTTATGTTGCGAATATACATGTTTTACTTGAATTTTAAATAATAGTCTACGTGACGAGAAAATAGTCTGTGTGACGAGCAATATCTATGTGAAGAAAATGTCTTTATGAAGATAGTCTACGTGAAGAAAACTTTCAGCTTGCATGATATATATTGATGCTTGTAAGTTTACCGATTTCTTAATTGCGGACAATTATTTTCTTCCACTGAGTCTGTTGTTTCGCTCACCCCTTTTCAATTAATATTTTCAGATTTCCAGATGACGGGTTGCAGCGTGGAGTGGTGATGTGAGCTGTTGTGTTTATTAGATTACGATCAATTATTTATTAGTTAAATGATTTGTTGTTTTGTCAAAATGTTCTTTTGAGAAAAAATATGTTTAGAGTTTGAATTCTTAGACATTGAATATTAAGAGAAAGGATAATGCATGCATGAAATTTCAATTTCTTAATTTTGGATTTGTGGTACTACTTGTGTTATTTATTTGACAAGTATTGTATACATTGGAATTAGATATTATTTTTGTAAGACAAATTTCTTTATAGTGTATTTTATTAGAGTTATTATACTAAATTTTGAAAAAAAAATTATATGTTCGAAACTCTTTAGTTTACTTTTAAGTAAATGGTTAAAAATTGATCTTTTAAAAGTTATAGGACATCAATCGCAAGTTTTATCTTCTTGTAAAGTGATTCGCCTATGATTTACTCAACATGTGTTTTATAATAATTTTTTTATGAAAAGGTCCAATAACTTTATTTTCCAAAACGTAGCAAAGTAATTCTTATCTAAACTTTTATTCTCAAATTGGGTCATTTAACTTAACTTAAGATATTTAGTATTATTTAGTTCTATAAGATTTATTCTATTGAAAAATGGTTCACGCCTTAAATTAATTCTTTTCAAATCCTTTAATCTTAAAAAATGAACTTTAAAAAAATGGGGCATGACAATTTTACCAACTTGTACGGTAGTTACAGCAGCGGCAAAACTAGGCGTGGCCTGTTTTAGAAATACGGTGGAGAGATTCGAGCACAGATGCGCTGGTCTTCGACAACACATTGAGATTTGCTGTCGATCGCCCTAAGATGTCGGGGGTCGTTCCTCTTATTCTCCTAATCTCTAATAGAGAATATAAGAGAGACAAATTGTGATGACGGAGGCAACGGTTTAAGAAGAGCCGAGAAAATTTAATCTTCTTCCTCATCACTGAATGAACACAATAGTTCAGAGATAGCAACGCCGATAATCGATTGATTGTCGAATCATATGTAAGGGGTGGCTTGGTATGAAATTCTTCAATGGTAATGGGAGTGGGGATACATATATAGTAAATATAGTAGGTAGTGAGAACAAATGAGGTAAACAATTTTGATTTTCTTCCTAAATAAGGTAATCATTACCCCCATTTGATTACCCTCATCTCATCCTATAATCATCCTCCTCAATCAATCCCTTATACCACAATCAACAACTTCTTTCTTTGTCAACTTATTCCAAAATTGGAGCACAACACTAATGATGTAACCACCATGAACACAAACCCCCATTCAACATATGTAAGGGTAAAGAAGGAAAATAAAATTTCATTCCCATTACTATTGAAAAATTTGAAACAAGCGCCCCCTATTTCAATTGCACAACACATTTCCGATGGTGCACTGTGTAATACCCGAGCTTCTCACTACTCATTGACTAATATACTTCATGTGTTGTATGCATTTTATTTATTTATATGGTAACTGCTTAAATATATTTCATGCCTTATGTGCATTTAAATTATTTATTTGATAATTTATAATTGTTTGAATATATTTGATACATTATGTGTACTTTAATTATTATTATGCTATTTGTTATTTGAGGGCATTTTATATTATTCATGTGTTATTTGTAATTTTGTGTTATCTATCATGTTTTAAATTTTGAATTATTTATGTGCTTCTACATGTTTAGTAATGAAGAAGTCAAGTATAATTTATTTAGATTTTATTGAAATAATTATTGATTTACAAATATTAGAAATGAAATCGCTACACTAGTCCTTTATGTTATTTATGCAAATATGTTTATTTATTAGATTAATTATTGAGACAATAGTATTGAAGGATGTGAACTTTAATTGTTATCATGTTATTTACTATTTGAGTATATTTTATATAACTCATATGTTACTTGTGATGTTGTTCTAATTATTTTACTTTTAAATGTTAAATTATTTATTGAATTGGTATATGTCTTTATTTGTTTATTAATGAGAAAATTCTTGTTTAATCTATTTGAGACTCCAGTGAGATAAATGTATTGTGTTAATTATTTGGATATTAGTGGTGTAGATTATTTGAGGATTAATTGTTATAACTAAATAAATTATATATATATTATAATATAATTAATATAATAATATATGTATATATGGTTAGTGGCGGCACTATTACTAATAATAGTAATATATATATATATATATAGTAACTTATCAACTAAGTTGGTAAGGCTTAGTCAGCTTATTAAAATATATATTATATATATATTATATTATGATATGTATATGGACTAAGGCGGTGGAGATATACCTAACCCCAAAACCCATTTGATACATTCACATTTCATACTGAGAGGTTGAGAGAGAGAACGCCGCGAGAGGGAGGAATACGCGAAGAAGAAAAAAAAATTCGAACTCGTTTCGATAAAAGCTTAATTCAGGTAATTCTTGTGCATAAGATTTAGTAGTGTTTTTATTAATTAGGTGAAGTTTTGAGTAGAGTTAATTATTTAATAGATTTGAATAATATTTGTAATTAACTGATGTTAGATACGATACGAGAAGGTGTTAGGGTGCTCTAGGAGTCTAAATTATCGTCGTTTTTGCGGATTTGAGGTAAGTAGAAATTCATTTGCAACTACAATGCATAAACATATTATTTTATGATTTATTCATGTTTGAGTGATAATATGTGAAATTAAGTGGATTGTAATATGTGAATTATACTTTGCGCTTATATGAAATGTGTCTGCAATTTATATATTTGATGTGGAGCGAGCCTGTGAGCTCTATATGTTATGTTGAATGAGCATGTGAGCTCTATGTGATGCGGAATGAGCTTGTGAGCTCTATATGTAATATTGAAGGAATCGGTGAGCTCCGTAATTGATGTGGACTGAACCCGTAAGTTCAATAATTTGTGAACATTGTTAAGTGTCATTGATTTCACGAGCATCATGCATTAACATGTGAAAGTTTTCAAACTTGGTGTGATTGGCCCTTACTATTTGTCAAGACGGGTAATGGCCCGCACTACTTGCAAGCCGGGTAATGGCCCGTACTATTTGTCAAGACGGGTAATGGCCCGCACTATTTGCAAACCGGGTAATGGCCCGTACTATATGCAAGCCGGGTAATGGCCGGTACTATATGCAAGCCGGGTAATGGCCAGTACTATGTGCAAGCCGGGTAATGGCCCGTACTATATGCAAGTCGGGTAATGGCCCGTACTATGTGCAAGCCGGGTAATGGCCCGTATTATTTGTCAAGACGGGTAATGGCCCGCACTATATGCAAGCCGGGTAATGGCCCGTACTATTTGTCAAGCCGGATAATGGCCCGTACTATGTGAACATGAATTACATTTTCATATCATATGTTCAACGCATGTCAGTCTAACAGAGTGTCAGGGGCCCTTAATAAGTATTTAAGAAATAAATTGATGTTTTCAAATGAGAGTGCATTGTGCATGGGAAGGATTTTGAGTGAAACTTCACATCACGCATTATTTTTGTTTACTGAGATTTATAAATCTCACGTAGTTTATGCATTGTAGGTAATACTAATGATATGTGACGTGGTGTTCGAGTTGGAGTAGTTGTGGCGCTCTTGCAGGCTTTTTGAGTTGTGGTGTACATAGATGACGACCTGCGGGCAGGACCGTGGCTTATTTTACTTCCGTTGTTCGCTTTATATGTATAGTTAATATTTGGGAGCAAAGGTTTTAGTCTTGTTGTTTTGGGGTTACTATTTTGCAAACTGGCTATAGCTTCCGCTTGCTTAAATCAACATTTCATTTTGTTATATTTACTTGGTAACGCCTCAACCCTAAGACAACCTTTTCTTTTTCAAACTGAATTTACGGGGCATTACACACTGTAACTGCACATCTTAATGGAGGCTAGCGATTGTTAGCCGTGGGAGGCTACTCCGGCGCAAATTTCACAGGGCTAATAAGATCAGCGAAGCAAATACTAATAATGGTGGTCGAGGAATACTTGGACTTGAATACAGTGGAACCGACTAAACTGCTAGGACTCTAACCGACTTCAGAAATTATGAAGCGACTATTGGGAACATACAATATAAAATTGACTTGAAACGGGTTTTTGTTGGTGAATGGTGGTCTTAAATCTTGATAGGCGATCTTTGAATCGAATACATAGTCACAGACATGCTTGTTTTGGCGGTTTCGATGATTTGAAATACAATTCAAAATTGGCTATGCATATCTTACAATTGTTTTATCGGTAATATTAGTTGTTAGTAGTTATAAGTTAGTTCACTAAATCTCCAAACACTCCAAGAATATCTCCAAGCCAACCTATATCTCCCTCCTATTCATTCCTAAAGGGAATCAAACCCGGATAACTCACTAAAGTGAGGAGCCCGGTGGCCAGATGAGCTAACTATTTTGGAAATTAACTATTGGGGGGGGGGGGGGGGGGGACCACATTATCTTTTCCTTGTAAAAGGTTTAGTTTTACAAAGTCTAATAGTTTAGTAAATCAATCACACCAGATTATAATGATACTCATTCTCCATTGTCGACCATTTGTTAATATTTTCTTTTACATTCCCCATCACAGTTACATGCACTCTAGCCTCTAGTGTTGGTGTGCAAATTAATAAGCTCTCAAAAGAATGCTTGTTTAAAATTCACTTTTGGGGAGAGATGATCATCTTTTATTTTTAATTTTTATTTTTGAGAAAACGGAAGATAATTGTTTCCCAATTTTATTAAATTTGGTTCCTTAATAAATCAAACCCATGGAATAAGTGCTGATTTTGAAGTACCAGTGACAGACCAACTTAAGCCTATATATTTTTAGTAAAAATATTGGTTTTTAGTAAAGTTAATTCAGAATAACTACTTATTTATTTTCCAAAATATATGGTTATCAAACATCTTCCGTAAGCCATCTGAAAAGTATTTCATTTTTGTGGTATTGCTCAATCTTCATGGCTGAAAACGAGGTCTGAAAATAAAACTATTTTAATTAATTGCTGACTTTAACAATTGATTGTGGGTTGAATTCTCTACTTCATATTTGTGGTGTGCATTCTGGCTTTTCAGATAGGAAATGGCAAGGATAACATTTTGTAGAATTGTTGGGGCTAAATAGGGAAAATCATAAATTTTCCACGATCCACTATCAGATATTCATCTTGATTGAAAAATTAATGCATGCTTTTAATTTAAGAAGACATATATACTTGTTATGGGTACTCAATACACAATGTTGAATTAAAGAAAAAGCCAAAAAAAATATAAAACATGCATGTAGAAAAGATGCAAAAATAACTTAGAATCCACCAACTATGAATATAAATTTACGGGTCTACCCTTAGCATAATCACTTTCTTATTTCCCATGTTCATTTAATTATCTGTTTTAAAAAAAAAAAAAATGTCTATACATGTTAAGTATAAGGGAAATACATATGTTGGAGAAGCTATTGATCTTAGGAACAAGATTATTGCCTTCATTCACAACTCAGCATATGGAGGTCATTGAGGAGAGGTTGTTACAATAAACAAGATGAGGATTCATTTTTTATGGTCAAGGATGAAGGACGATGTGCAGTATCTTCTGTCAGTCAATGTCATACTTGTCAAATATGTAAGCATGAATTTGCTTAGGCCTTCTACAACCACTACCAATTCCTGATCAAGAAGGATATTATTATGGATTTTATAGAGCAACTTCCAAAGTCACAAGAGTATGACTTTATCGTTGTGGACATAGTCACTAAATATAGCCATTTCATACCAATTGCTCATCCCTACATAGCTTCACAATAGGCATAACTCTACCTAAGCTCTATGTGCAAGCTACATGGTCTTCCAACTACTGTGGTGAGATAAGATATTTACAAGTAGCTTTAGACACCAATTTTTCAAGTTGATTGGGGTGCAGCAACTATTGAGTACAACTTACCATCCTCAAACAGATGGATAAATAGAGAGGGTTAGCCAGTGTTTGGAGGGCTATATAAGGTGCATGTGTGGTCAAAATCCTAAAAAATGAGTGTCAACAGATCTAATATTCTTAGAATATGAGGAGTTGATGTGGCCTTAGTACTGCTACAACTAATAAATATAAATGATTGGAAGATTAAATATTTTGAAGATATTAATGTTGAAGAATGTAAATATTAAGTAATAAATGAGAGAGATTTATCAAGTCTGTGTGTAGACTTAGATTTGAAGGTTGTGATCCTTTATTATGAGTAAGTTGTATTTATAGTACAAAGAATATTTCTTTTGTTGCTCTAGTATCTTGACCGAATCCATGATTAAATGTATGAATTTGGACTCTTGCAAGGTCAACATCAAATTCTCTGTACATAGAGGATTTGTCCCAATAAGATGAGGACACCTAAGAATCCGTACAAAATCCTTTGCAAAGTGATAGAACACACCAGAAATCACCAACAAGCACTACCAACAAACAAGGAAGATAACCCTCCAAATGAGGTTCCACAGACTAGGTCTGCTACAAGCCAGATGGCTGCCAATAATAATAATCTTGATACCTTCATTAGGGTAAAATACTCATAATATATAGTTGACTCACAAGGCCCATTAAGAGCTAAAAAGATCAAATTACTGAAATAGAAAAACCTAGCACTAAAAATGAAAGGTTTGACTCGATGAACAAATAATTAAAGGTATAACATAACATGAATACAATCAAGCTCTCTTCTTTGTTCTTTGATATAATAAGAGCGAGGTGCACTATCAATTGTCTTCCCCTCTGAAGCAACCTTGACCTCAAGTTGGAGTTCAAACCGCATGATGGATGTGAAATCAGAAATGAACAACCACATAAATTAGGTAGATCGTTCAAAATCGTGCTCGGGTCCAGAGTTAGGCCCTCCTGGGTCATCTTCTGCTACCTCAATGAGGGTATTAAGATTTTTAGCCTCACACTTATGGAGGGGCCCATAAGGGTTGACTACACATGTAACATTTACCCTTAGCACAATATTCATGTGCCTCTTCGGCCTTCAAGTGGCGCGTGTTCCTGTTCTGACAGACCCCGAGGAGCTTGTAGAAGATGATTGAGTGTTGTGGCTTACAACCCCTGTAGTGGCCAGTGTTGTCACGGTACCAATGGATTCCCCCTGACTCCGTGGGGTCGCGGTTATAGGATCCCTGGAAGGCCAATCTGCAGAAGGTGTTTGGATAAACGGAGGAGTGAGTGACTCGCTGGGCTGCTTGAATTGCGGTATGAACATCCACAATCCCCGCAGTGACTATACGATCTTGATGGATGGTTTAAGGCCCCCTAGGAACATGCCTAGATATTGATCTGATGGCAGGTTTGGAAATTGTGTCACTCTCTCTTCAAAAAGTGCCAAATCATCATCTAACGAACCGATTTGACGTGTAGCATGCATTGCTTCATAAGTATTTTTGACTGAGCTATCACCAAAATGCTCGACCAGCTCCCTGTTAAATTGCTCCCATCCGATGGAAAGGGGGCGAGGAACGGTCCACTTAGTCCAGAACATGGTTCGCCCGACCATGGTGATCATGGCCAAATGAATGCAGTCGGAGGACAAGGTTCAGTGCATCAGAAAATATTGCTCCGCCTGAGCAATCTAGGTAAGCGGTTCCGATCCATCAAACTTCGGTAATTCCCGACTTTTCACTGCTACATACCCGAAAAGAAAAGGATGATCAACATCCAATCGTGGTTGGAGAGGAGTGCCGCTAGTAGCAGTGCGGATCTACGAGCCAGAAGAGGAGGCACCACCCGCCTGACTCGCAGTGGTGAGCACCTTCATTTGGTTGAAAATTTTCAACTGGGCCGCTGCCAATTCTATGTGTGCCACAAGGAGCTCCTGGCGTGAGGCGATGTGATCGGCCATGGCTAACAGCAATTCGGTCAGTGATTTCTCCACTGATTCAAACCTCTCTTTCTCGGACGTGCTATGTGTCATATTGAAAGAGGTGGTAGGTTGGACCAATTGATAGAACACACTAGAAATCACCAACAATCACTATCAACGAACAAGGAAAATAACCCTCGACATGAGGATCCACATTGTTGATAGGCGAACTACTACTAGATGATTACGAGGTTAATTGACGAAGGCTAAAAAGTTCGTACGAAGCTCGCCAACATGCCCAGGCGACACGTCACAAACCTTGACCAAGTTAACTCCAAGAGAAGTAGAGGAGCTCGCCAAGGAGCTCGCTTATACCCAAGAGACAAAGTTGAAGTCCACTACTATTACCACAACCTGGAATAGCACAAGGCCAGAAAGCTCGCTAAGAAGCTTGCCCGGACTGGAGTACGGACAGTAGCTATATAGGGAACTAATAGTGATGTAGTAGGACATAGCGATGTAATAGAAGCATAATACTGAGTAAAGACAGGTGTCAAGGACACTTGTCAGCACTTAAAGCCAAGCAGGCTCACAAGGTGCCACCTCACAACATGCAAACCTATAAATAGGTCTCTTGTACACTCTTTCTCTCTCTAAGTTCAGAATTCCCAAATTGCTTTCTCTCTCTACTCTCACTACTCTCTCTCTCTTCAAAAACAATTAAGAACATACTTTAATCTTGTTATTGTTTGGTAGGATTACAACCTAATTATAGCCACAAATTATCCTATTAACAAATTCTACCAACAAATTGGCGCTAGAAGGAGGGTCCGAACCTCCGATTTTCAAAAATTGAGAGAGAATTGTGAGTATAATTGAAGGTGTTCTTGAGTTTTGGCAAGAAAATTTGAAGATACACTATAGATATCCAGTTTCCAGCCTAATTCCCAGAATTTTGGACTTAAACTTGACAAAAAAGGACTCTAAACGAGTGCGTGTTGGTAGATAAACAACAATCTGGACAATCTACTTGCATGCAAGGCTAGAAAGACCTTGATCAAACTTACCTTTGCTAGAAAACGACGAGCTTGACGAACTCCCACCAACTTGACCATGTCTAAGGATAACACCTCGGCAACCACCAGGAGGTGGAAGGAGCGTACTGCCCAGAATTAAATTGACGGGGAGACTTCTCGCCAGCGAGCTCCCCAACGAACTGAAGTCCAGCGAGCTCCCCCGCGGACTGATACCGCCTCAGTGGCCCAGGATGGATTGAACCCAGCTCTCCGGGACCTTCTCAATGATCCCAACGAGCTCCAGCGCACCATCGCCACACTCCAAAGGCTGCAACAGCAGGGCGAGCTCGCCCGAGTGTCCCGACGAGCTCCCACTAATAATGCTGGGGAGCAGACCACGAGGCATACACAGGCCACACATACAAGGGGGGCATGCTGGCGAGCTCCTGGCTGAGCAAGAAACGAGCTCTACTAGAGCTCGCCAGCACAGAGAAGCTGCTGGAAAGGCAAAGGTGGCTGACAGGCTTGGCTCTCAAGGTGGGCGAGCTACATCATATATAGAGGTGTCCGCAACCCACCAGTCCAGGGAAGTTCTCCGGGGTAAACTGGGGCCCCAGTACGAGGAAAATGAGCAGGAGTCAGCCCCCGCTTCATCCCGGTTGATGAGTCAAATCTACGTCCGCGTAGGTTCACACATGAAAGATTGAGGAGGCCAACCTCAGATGGACTTGGCCCGCATGGAGGCCGCCAGTTCCAGCACATTGCTGATGAGCTGCCCCGGAGCGAGGGGCTGCGGGGTCGTACGTCCGTGAGGCGAAGGGTCCTTGAACAGCCTCCACAGGAGGCAGCTCACGATGATGAGCTAGCAACACTCAAGAAGGCCGTGGAACAGCTACAGATGCAGGTTGCCGCAAGTAGAAATGGCGGAGTCGATGCCACCGCACTCCCAGCATCACCATTGGCCCCTGCCATTCTGAAAGCACCGGTGCAAAAGAAGCTATAATTTCTGGTGATGTCCGCGAACGAGGGAGAATCAGATCCAAAAATCCATATCTCCAAGTACGCGGAGTACATGATATTCGTGGGAGCATCGGACGCTACCAAGTGCTGAAACTTCCCGTTGACCCTAGGGGACCGTGCCCACCTGTGGTTCTCCTCACACGCCCCGGGGTCAATCCAGTCTTCCGGCCAGCTCACGCGGGAGTTCTTGACCCACTTTTCCGGCTTTGGGTCATACCTGACCCAGAAGCACAGGCCCGCCAATATCCATCAGGGGGAAAATTAAACAGACCAGCAGTACTTGAAGAGGTTCGACAAGATACTGCTGGAGGGCGAGCCCTTAAGCCAGGACACGAAGATTGTGGCGGTGATGGCTGGATTAAAGAAGGGGACCGAGCTCTGGAAGGAAATGCACCTGACATGCCCGAACACCTACGCCGAGTTTAGACACAAGGCAGGAGTGTACGTGGCTATGCAGGAGGCACTACTGAAAGAGGTCGGTGGCTCCGAAGAGAAGAAGCCACATGGGAAGAAGTCTGGGGGCAACTACAAAGCTCCCAGAAATTTGAAAGCTTTCAGGGACGGAGATAAACTAAAGGAGAATTTGAACCAGGTATTGACCGTCTCCGTTGACCACGTGTTTGCTGCGGTCAAGTACAAGGCAATGTTGAACGAGCCAAGAAGGATTCAGCAGGACCGCACCAAACTCTACCCGAACAAGTTCTGTGCCTACCACCAGTCAATCGGCCACTTCACCAGCGAGTGCCGAGACCTCCTCAAAGAATTGTGGAAATTTTACGAGGATGGGAAGCTGGCGGAGTTCGTGAAGAAGGCCCCGGCCAAGAGAACAAGAATAGAGAGGAGGGAGGACTCCGACAATAAAGAAGAAGATGAGGACCGACGCGGCCCTCAACACAGACGTAGGACACATCTCCCTCCACTAGAGCAACAAGAACCAACTCGAGAACTCCTTGTTCTCGAGGAACAAGTCGGACCAGCCAGGGGCCTAGAGGATGGAAGACTTTCCATCTCCAAGAGACAGAGGAAGGTCGAGGTCCGGGCCATCAATCAAGTGCAAGAGTGGAGTTCCAGCTCCAAGCCCGCCACACAGTCGGCTGCCGAACTTATTTTCTCCCAGGCAGACTTGGAGGGGATACTGACCCCCCATAACAACTCGTTGGTGATCAGCGCCAACATCATGAACGTCAAAGTCCACTGGCTGTTAGTGGACACAGGCGTCTTCACCAACATTTTGTTCAAGTCAACCCTAGATGCTCTAGGTGACTTTGAGTCGTACCTAGAACCTAGTAATGCTAGGATAGTGGGGTTTGGAGAAGCTGTAACCATCCCCGTAGGGCAGATTAGGTTGAGCGTCCAACTTGTAGCGGCCGAGGACCCCAAAAGGAGGCTGACTAGGCTCGTAGATTTCCTTGTCGTTGACCAGCAGTCTACCTACAATGGGTTCCTTGGCCGACCCTTTATTCATGAATTCAAAGCGGCGTGTTCAACCTACTATTATTGTTTGAAGTTTCCTTCTCCTAAAGGTGCCGATACAATTAAATGCGACCAGAAAAAAACAAGAGAGTGTTTACACCAAATAAAAAATGGTCAAGCCAAACAGTCTATAACGTAGGCTCTTGTACTTGAAGATGACGCACCGATCCCGGCAGACGAGCCCAACATCCTAGACATCATTTCAGTAGAAGCTGAGGTGATGGAGGTAGACGACAAGCAAGAGGTGACAACAGAGGTCATTCAAGTACAGGAACCGGTTGAGGACTCGCATCCGCCACCCATGGAAGAAGTTGAAAACGCCCAACTAGAAGGACCGGTGCAAAGTCAAGAACCGGTGCCGATGGAGATTGATGGGATTCCCCAGGGAGAAGGACCATCCAACCCAGCTCCTCAAGAGACAGAGAAAGCCTGTGAAGGACATCGAACCTCAAGTAGGTCACGAGCCAATGGCGAAGGAGGACTGGGACGAGTTAATTAGTGACCCGAGGTGGAAGAACCAGAAAAGGAAGACCACCCCCATGGAAGAGTTGAGAGCGATCCAGGTGGACCCAGAGAAGGCAGACTTAGAACTTTTCATAGGTTCTGAGCTGCCAGAGCCATACAGAAGCAAGATGGAGGAATTCCTGAAGTCCAACCTGGACGTGTTTGCCTGGTCCCATGAAGACATGACGGGAATCCCATTGGAGCACGCATGCCACCGATTAAATGTTGACCCAACGAGGAGACCAATCCGCTAAAAGCGACGTAAGTACGGACCAGACAGGTACGAGGCATTGACCACAGAGGTGAAGAAGCTGCTCGACAATAAGTTGATCAAGGAGGCGTTATGTCCACAATGGGTCGCAAACCCTGTCTTAGTGAAGAAGCTGAACGGAACATGGAGGCTATGTATCGTCTTCACGGACCTCAACACAGCGTGCCCAAAAGACAACTTTCCATTACCCCACATTGATCAACTAGTTGAAAACACTGCAGGCCACGAAATGATGACATTCATGGATGCTTTTGCAGGTTATCACCAGATAGCAATGCACCCGGACGACCAGGAACATACGACGTTCTACACCAACAAAAATTTGTACTGCTGGGAGAGGATGCCGTTCGAACTCATCAACGCTGGAGCTACCTACCAAAGACTGGTAAACAAGATGTTCGACCAGCATTTCAAAATTTCTTGTTCCAAAAAATACATTTCAAAATTAAGATTTCATTTTTCAATTTCTCGCAAGCCTTCATCTTTAATTCTCTCCAAAGTCTTTATCTCCAAACCAATTTTGCAGACGAACAGAGAAAAAAAAGTTGTATCAATAATAAAAATAAGTGTCTGCCAGATTGACGACCTTTTTTCGTAAAGCCACTGTCTCCGCTGCTCATCAATTTAGGGTTCTAGCGCCTCACACCTCCTTGTGTTGATCTGAGGTTGCCGGAGATGAAGATGTTCGCCATCAGATATGAAGTCTTTTCTATCGCTGGAAGAAGAAGCGACCCTATTCTAGTGATATTTCTGGAGAAGAAGAAGTAAGGCCCGTTTCTAAAAGCCATTTCCGTCGCTTCTATGATCCTTGCTCAAAGATCTGTAAAATTAGTGTGTTTCTTCAAGTTTCAGTTCCCGCCCCATTAGCAATTGTTCAAGTTTGGATTTGGGAAAGGTTCCCATCGGCCCATGGAGCAGTACACTCTCCTCATCGTCGCCGATTTTGATTTTTGTGATTTTTATTTGATTTTCACTGTAGTCTGTAAAAGTCCTTCTATTTGCTGTAAAAATTTTAGTTAGTTTTGTTGAAAATTTCATGAAAAAGGTGGTGAATTTTGGTATTTGTGTATTATTTTTTTATTCATGTTGGTTTCTTCGACAATTTTTGAAATTTTGCAGTATATTCAGATTTTTTATTCTTATATTCAACTTTTTTGTGTAATAAGCAGAAAAAATAATAATATTCATAAACAAAAAATTGAATATACCTAAATTAAAAAATGCATATATGCAACCTCAATCTGAATATGATATAGATTTTTACATATTATGGACATGAGAAAAATAAAAAATATAAAAAAGAAAAGAAAATTCAACTGAATTAAAAATTGTAAAAGGTGATAAAAATAAATTAATTTAATTCTATAAACAAAAGAAAGAGAAATAAAAAGAAGGTCCCCTCCCCACTGGTGCGAGGTAAAAAAAAAACAAATTATAAATTTAAATTCAAAAAATAAAAATGGTAGTAATACAAAAAGCTTCCGCCCGCCCTCCCCCAGTGTGCAATACCTTTTTCAGGGCAAAGGCCACACTTTTATTTACTTTATAATAAAAATGTTTTTTTTTTTTTTTGTAACATGAAATTTTTTGTGTTCCTTTTAGCAAATAGTATGTTATAAGTGGTCATATTTTGTAAATTTTCCAAAAAAAAATGGTAGTACTAGGTAGAAGGCTAGAATTTTGGGGGGTGCAGTCCTATTAAATAAAAAAATATATAAAAATATAGTTGAGGGGAAGAAGGAATTTTTAGATGTATTGGTTGGAAAGTTTTTTTGACCAATGGCTGCTCGCTCCAATGTCTATACGGTAAAGGAAGCGGATACGACCCATGTGGAGGGGGTATTTTGTTATTTCAGGCAAGTTAGGGCTATTTATTAACTTAATTAAGTGCCACATCATCACATGTAAGCCTATAAATAGGCCCAATTGTACACCAAGAAGGGATTCCATTCCTTATTCAATAAAAAATAATATTATAGATTTTCTCTTTTTTTTTTCTTCATATCTTTACTCTTTATAACAATATCATTTACAAATATCCTAATAATCATTCCAACAAATGTTAGTGGATTATAGTGTGATTAGCCATATAGTTTATCCCCAATTAGCAAAATCTGCTAACATTTTGACATTAGAGGGAGGGCTCGAACCTCCGTTCATCCACAAATTTAAGAAGCTAGTTTGAAGTCTTGAAACCCATTCCAGAAAAGATGAAGATGATTTAGTCCACATTGTCGAAAATTTCAGAAGAAAACTAAGAGAATCAAAGCCTTGAGAAACAAAAGAGGTAATTCGATAACATTTGCCTTAAAATCACATGCATGTAAAAGATGATGTTCTTATACATGCAGGGCTAGAAAAGATAAAAGTTTTCGAACTTTCCAACTTTGAACCTTGTTTGGAAACCTGAGGAAAAGGTTATTGTTGAAAGGCCACCAAGAAAGATTTACCCAAAATAAGGATGTCGCACGATGAATCACGCACCACTTCAACTACTAGAAGGTGGCGAGGAAGGAGTACAAGGAGGCACAACACTGGAGCTGGTCCCTCACAACCAACAGCCCTACCATTGGCACCAGCAGAGCCAAGGATAGAGACCATCGTTGAGTCCATGTTGAAATCCCCATAGGACATAGAACGAGCAATAGCATGCTGCGGGAAATACAAAGACAACGAACTCAGGCTGCTCGCCAGCCAGTGATCCAAGCAGCCCCCACGGAGACGAGACGAGAAACTGCTCGCGAGCAAACTAGAATGTCGGAGTGAGCACAAGAGCAGGAGGCGAGAGTGGATGAACTCACCAGCAAGATTCTAGGGGAAATAAAAAATCAGCGAGCGACTCGGACCACAAAGATCGGGAGCAGGAAGCGAACAAGAACAATCAAATTCGGGGCGATCAAGGGTGAGCTTGAAAGAAAGACTGAGAAATTCTTCTACTGAAAGACCACCCTTTGACTTAAAGAGATCCGAAATATAATCCACAAATACCTTCTCTATTTCTTCCTCTCTAACCACCACCCTTCCAAACTTTTCTTTAATCAAGTTAATCGAATTTCTCTTTTTCCGTCCACTTGCAACATAATGGAAAAAAGATGTATTCTTGTCCCCCTCCCTCATCCAGCTCACCTAAGGTCTTTGAAGTCAAAATAATTCTTCTTGACGAAGCAAAGCAGCCAATCTACTTTCTGTCTCCATCAGTTTACTTGTTATTTCAACAGTTTGCTCCCAACAGTTTGCTCCCAACTAATACACTATTATTCAATTCTGAGTAAAACATCAAGTACTTTTAGTGAAACTATTTGATAGTCCTTATAAGGCTTGAGATTAGTTTATTTTCTCACCTTTCATGATGTTTGGTAGGCATCAAAACATATTTTTTCAGGCTCAAACAAGAAATCAGCACTTACAAAATTATTTGAAAGATCAATGTAGTCTTTTAGAAATGGAATCGGACACCTCCTCAGATAATTTTACTGTCTCGTTTTTTGTGTCATATAATGGGTAAAAAGAATGGGTAAAGAGGTAATATTAAAAATTTATTTCTTTTATTATACCTATCAAACAAAATACACAAAAATTATTTAATGGGTATTATATACTACCAAAATATGAATAACTTTTTATTTACATATCTATCAAATATTAATAATACTATTTAATCCCCATAACTTTTCTTAAAGCTCATATCACCTCTTTTTCTTATCAAGACTACCAATGAAGCCTAAAAAAGCAAATATATTTTAATAAAATAATTAACATTTTTTTAAAATACACAAAAAGTTGATGTATGCAAATTAATTTGGGAGACAGATCGCCTCCTATATGACATAGAGACAAGGGGACCCCCTTTTGTAAATTTGAATCACATATGAGTGCAACTTCAATTCAATTTCTCATTAAATATTTCTAAAATTAAATTGCCATTGAGACAAAAATCCAATTCCACCATATTAATTGCACCAAAATTTGTATAAAAATAAAATTCACTTTCCCTATCTAACTGTAGCATTTTTTTAAAGGTATGTAACAACAGCATTTAAAAAAGAACATTCACATAAACTCCAATTTACAATAACAGCTGATCCACTCGATCAATTTCTGTAATCTTACTTATTATATGGACAACGTTAAGATTTTAATGTATTCATAAAAAAAGTTATGTTACTTTCTTTATTTTAAGATTATTTTTATATTTTTTATTTAAATTTTTTTTAATTCTTTTTTCATATCTTAAAAAATAATAATTCATATTTATAAAAATTAATAAAATATATTTTTCGTATTTTATTATTTATAAGCTAAGAGAGGGAGTGTATTTTATTTTCCGCTCACTCCGCCTCCATTCTATACTGTCGCGTCCCTCTATTTCCTCACCTTGCTCAATCAATCATAACCCTTTTTCAGTAAATCTTTGGGTAAGTTTTCTGCTTCACTCATAACGTTTGTGTATATGTATTAATATTCGACTTCAAACTTTTATTATCCTTGCCGGTTTAGAATTTTTGATTGCATTTTCTTAATTTTTTGCGAATAGAAGTGGGAATAGAAGTAGTAGTTAGAAACTAAATTTGCAATTTGATTTTTGTTATTTAATTCCATCACACAAGTTTTAGGATTAGATTGTCTCATTGCTTCCTGTGGATTCGATATTTATAACTTGGTCAGCTTACCGCTACACGATTTTATACACTTGTAGGAAAGTGCATTTGTGTGCGAACACAAATCGCTAGTCAATTATGTTATAAAATATGCTCATATGAAGAAAATATTTTTGTATATATATTGAAAAAAATACAATGTATTGTTAAA
>JAPKLY010000076.1:795352-850903 GCA_026898435.1 Prunella vulgaris | reverse complement strand
CGATCGTGTGTGTGATATTTTGAAAATGGCCACTGCGTTTTATAACCTTAATGTATGCTTCCGCTGTTCATGTGATGTTACTTGTAATTTTCAAAAAAAAAAATTTAGTCCGGATTTTTGGATATTAAGTGACGACTCGGGTTTCTAGAATGCCAAGAAACATTTTGGAAAAACTGGGGCGTTACAGGTGGTATCAGAGCGACGGATAAAACTTTGGTCAAAATTTTATTTCTTACAAGTTTCAAACAAAAGAAATAAAAATTCTAGTGAATCACATAACTTTAAATTTTTTTGAAATGGTTAAGTTGTTAAAGGGAATGTATCCTCTCCTACGGCCAAACAACCCAAGGTATGATTGAGTGCAATTATCAAAATTCATTTCTCTTTTCTTCATAGAATTTATAACCTTCCCTTAGTATGCCGAACCCTAGCCTTTACGGTATATACGATTAATATGTATATATTTTCTTCATTTTTGAACTTAGATGAGGGTCTATCTTGGATTGTGTCAGCAACTGAGGGAGACCATGGAGGACTATTTGCGACGTTTTCGCACGGTTCGAAATCGTGCCGCCTATACCGGGTACCGAGAGGGGGATCACCAAGCTACACAACGCTTTGTACGAACAATACTCCCAGAATGGCGAAGGATAGCCGAGGAAGCTTTCGACACACACACGACCTATGATTCTGAGGAAGGGGCTCGAACAAACTTTGATGCCTTCGCTGAGGAGTTCATGTTGAGGGCCAATGAAGCAGAGCAAGCACGATGGCGGGGTAGAGACGCCAAAAGAAAGGCTGAAGATGACCAGGCACACACAGACTTCTACCTCGCAGTATCTAGTAAACTACGTGGGGAGATTGCACGACGTGATCTGAAAATAAGGAAGCTAATGACGGAGAACGAGGAAGCACGAGCCAAACTTGCACGGAGTGACGAAAGAGAAAGGGAGTGGGCGGCCAGAGCTCGCGATGGACGCGATGAATCAAGGAAGCGTTTTGAGTCAAGTGGGTTCCAGGAAGGGCCCGAAGAGTCAGATCCATCTGAAGAGAAGACAAAGAGCGACGATGGGAGTGCGGCCTAGCGCGACCCCGTAGACCGACCGGGTCAAGCCTTTTCCCCCTTAGTGCTTGTCCCCCTTTGCGATATGTATTAGGACTAGTAGACCTTAGATTTCTTTCCTTCCCACTGTCTTGACTCTTATTTTGATGTACTATTTTGTAAGGGAGAATTCATTTTTCCCGAACCTATTTTGAAAGTATATATATATTGAGCATCTCCTGCGTATTACGTATTCTATCAGTTACTTTTATCTGATTGAATGTTTGATTTCATATGTGTGGTTCCTGACTACTGTAGTTGAGCCAATCGTCGGCCGTTGACTGCAGCAACGTGAGCTCACCATTGTTGCCCTATTTTATGCTTAGTGCTACATATTATGTCATCACAATTAATTGGATTCTGATTTTGTTTTCATACCTATACTAGTAATATTTTCTACCTCTCCCTTTTTCCAGCCTTACGACATGCACAGACAGGGAGGCCACGTGCGAATCGAGGGGAACCGTCTCAGGAATTTGTGGGACAGGATCCACCGAATGCCGGATCCGGAGTAGACATGGATCGGGAGTTCTTCAACTCCTTACAAAACTACCTTTACCAGCAGATCCCACCACCAGCACCACCGAATGGTCACCCCTATGCACCCCGATCGAATGAGTACGTCGAACAGTTCAGCGCCTGCAGCCGCCTAAATTGACTGGAAAGGAGGGTCCCACTCGAACTGAGGAGTGGATATTGGAAATGGAAAGGATTTTCAACCACATGACCTTAACTGAGGCACAAAAGGTTTCATGTGAAAAGTTCCAACTGACAGAAGATGCAGCTTAGTGGTGGGAATCGCATGAGCGGACCTTGACTGAAGTTGCCCTAGAGACAATCACTTGGGAAGGATTCAAGGAAGCCACTCTGAAGAGGTATTTTCCTCAAGTGTTGCGAGACCAGAAGGAGACAGAGTTTGTTAATCTAAAGCAGGGTATACTCTCTATGACTGAGTACGAGAGGCGATTCAATAGGCTATCCTGTTATGCTACATATCTAGTTGGGGATGATGAGAGGAAAGCTAGACGATTTGAGAGGGGATTACGCCCTAAGATTGCTGGGATAGTAGCTGGACTGAGGCTTCAAAGCTACAATGACGTGTTTGATCGAGCCTTGAGTGTCTCCATTGGCTTAGGACTGGAGTTTAAGGCCACCCCATCTGCCTTGGCTCCGAACAAGAACTGGCAGCCCAATTTCAAGCGCCAACAGAACCCACCTCCGAAAGGAAACACGTCATCCGCCCCTAGGACTGAGAGTGTCTTGGCCCCATACTGCAATATCTGTAAGAAGAGACACCCTGGACGGTGTATGGCTGGGTCGCCCAACTGCTATCGTTGTCACCAACCCGGTCACAAGGCAAATGAGTGCCCGACGACACCAAAGGCCAACCAGATTCCATTGGGTAACCCACCACCTGCTCAGACAATGAATGCCTAGTTTCACCAGCCTCCTCCTCGGAACTTCCAGGCTGGATAGCAGGCCCGACCCATCCAAGAGCTCATGTGAATGCCATCTACGGTGGAGAGGAGGAACAAGAATGTGAGGCTCATGATGGGACTTTGGCAGGTACGATATCAATTCTTAGTACTCCTACTTACGTATTATTTGATACAGGGGCATCGCATTCTTTTATTTCTGAGAGTTTTAGAAAACGAAAGAATGTTAAATGCTCTAGAGGCGATGGCCTATGCGTAAATTTTCCTTCGGGAGAATCATCAAAGATTGATACTATAGCAAAGGGATTTAAGTTTGAACTTGGGGGTCATTCTGTGGAAGCAGACCTTTATGTTTTGGCAATGAAGGAATTCGATCTAATCTTAGGACTAGATTGGCTTACAAAGAATAAGGCCGTCATTAGGTGTTCAAGCCGAGAAATTGACCTTGAAACCCCCGAGGGTCACCATTTCACTTTTCGTGGGATAAAGTCCAGGGTGGAAGTGCGAGTCATCTCCGCCGTTAAAGCTGCAAAGCTTATACGGAAGGGAAATAGTCAGGGTTACCTAGTCAGCATCTCTGAAGTTGTGAGGGAAGAAGCAACGCCAGTTTCGGTACCAGTGGTAAGGGACTACCCTGATGTATTTCCAGAAGGACTAACGGGTCTGCCCCCAGATCGACAAGTGGAGTTCTCCATCGACCTAGTACCTGGACCAGCGCCAGTATCCAAAGCCCCATACCGCATGGCACCCAAGGAATTGCAAGAGTTGAAAGAACAACTGCAAGACCTATTGGAGAAAAAGTTCATCAGACCCTGTGCCTCGCCTTGGGGAGCACCGGTACTATTTGTCAAGAAGAAAGATGGATCCCTCCGAATGTGCATCGACTATAGGGGGTTAAATCAACTGACAATTAAGAATAAATACCCCCTCCCGCGGATCGAGGATTTGTTCGACCAATTGAAAGGTGCTCGAGTATTCTCAAAGATCGACCTGAGATCCGGGTACCACCAGCTGAAAGTCAAGGAGAGTGATATTCCAAAGATGGCTTTTAGGACACGGTACGGACACTACGAGTTCACAGTAATGCCTTTTGGAGTGACAAATGCCCCGGCAATCTTCATGGACTTGATGAACAGAGTGTTTCACCAATATTTGGATAGTTTTGTCATCGTGTTCATTGATGATGTACTCATATACTCCAAGAGTAAGGAACAACATGAGGAACATCTTAGGATTGTCTTAGGAACAATGAGGCATGAAAATCTTTACACAAAGTTCAGTAAGTGTGAGTTTTGGCTAGACAAAGTTATGTTCCTAGGACACATCATCTCAGAAAAGGGGATAGAGATGGACCCGGCCAAGTTGGAAGCCATAATGGATTGGAAAAGACCATCCAATGCGAATGAGATCTGTAGCTTCCTCGGTTTGGCAGGGTACTACCGAAGATTCATTCAGGATTTCTCTCGCATTGCAAAGTCTTTGACACAACTGACGAGAAAGGCAGAAAGGTTTGTTTGGACTTCAGTGTGTGAAGAAAGCTTCCGAGAATTGAAGAAGCGTTTGACCACAGCACCAGTTTTGACCATCCCCGATGGACCTGAAGGATTTGTCATCTATACTGATGCTTCCTTATCTGAACTGGGATGTGTGCTCATGCAACATGGAAAGGTCGTCGCTTATGCATCACGACAGCTGAAAACGCACGAACAAAACTATCCTACCCATGACCTGGAATTAGCGGCAGTGGTCCACGCGCTAAAAATTTGGAGGTATTATCTCTACGGAGGAAAGTACGAAATCTACACGGATCACAAGAGCCTAAAGTACTTCTTCACGCAGAAGGAATTGAACATGCGCCAGAGAAGACGGCTCGAATTGGTAAAGGACTATGACTGCACAATTCATTACCACCCGGGAAAAGCAAATGTGGTGGTTGACGCCCTTAGCAGAAAGGGAAACGTAAAACTCAATTCTATGCCTACCACACAGAGGCTATTAATTGAGGATTTTTCCAGTTTGAGCATAGAAGTCGTGAATCAGTGTTGTGTTCCATCCCTGATTTTCGTACTCGTAGTGCAGCTAACCCTACAAGGAAGGATCATGGAGTTACAGAAGAGCGATAAATTTCTTAATAGACTGAGGGCACGAGTGGAGGCCGGAACCAATAAGGACTTTTCCATCGATAATGATGGGATGTTACTTTTTGGACGAAGGATTTGTGTGCCGAAAGATGAAGAGTTAAGGAATGAGATCCTCAAGGAAGCACACAACACGCCTTACACAGCGCACCCCGGAGAGACTAAGATGTACAGAGGCCTAAGGGAAAACTTTTGGTGGAGAGGCATGAAGCGATCAATCACTCAATTTGTGGGGAAGTGCCTAACTTGTCAACAGGTGAAAGTCGATCACCAGAGGCCATCTGGATTACTACACCCACTCGAGATGCCCGAGTGGAAGTGGGAGAACGTGACCATGGATTTTATCACAGGACTTCCGAAGACCATCAGGAATCATGATGCAATTTGGGTTATTGTGGATAGACTAACGAAATCAGCCCATTTTATCCCCATCAGGATGACTTACACGATGGATAAACTAGCTCAACTATACATTGGAGAGATAGTCCGATTGCATGGAGTCCCAGTCTCAATAGTTTCAGACCGAGACCCTCGTTTCACATCAAACTTTTGGAGGAGTTTGCAACGAGCCCTAGGGACAACCCTAAATTTTAGCACGGCCTATCATCCACAGACTGATGGGCAGTCCGAGAGAACGGTTCAGACTCTAGAGGATATGTTGCGAGCATGTGCCTTGGACCTTGAAGGAAGCTGAGAAACGCACCTCCCGTTGGTGGAATTTGCGTACAATAACAGTTATCAAGCCACAATCCAAATGGCACCGTATGAGGCGCTGTATGGAAAGAGGTGCAGATCCCCGATTTGTTGGGATGAAGTTGGAGTTCGCAAGGTTCTGGGGCCAGAATTAGTGGAAGAGTCTACAAAAATTGTCTCTAAGATCAAAGAAAGTATTAAAGCAGCTCAGGACCGACAGAAGTCGTACGCCGACACTTGTAGAAAAGATATTCATTTTGAGGCTGGTGAGAAGGTTTTTCTGCGAGTCGCGCCAATGAAAGGGCTAATTCGTTTTGGGAAGAGAGGAAAGTTAAAACCCCATTTCATAGGACTTTTTGAGATCCTAGACAAGGTCGGAGACGTAGCCTATCGCTTAGCCCTACCACCTGAGCTATCCCAAGTGCACAACGTCTTCCACGTCTCATCCATCCGAAAATATGTTGGGGACCCAAACCACATTATCAACTTCAAGGACTTAGAGATAAGTCGTGACTTAGCATACCAAGAGGTACCGGTGTCCATACTGGGAAGAAAAATGCACACCTTGAGGAATCAGAAGGTCCCTCTAGTACTAATTCACTGGAGCCGACACGGCAAGGAGGAGGCCACTTGGGAACGAGAAGATGAGATCCGCGCGAAGTATCCGCAAGCCTTTGATCACCTTGGTAAGTCAAATTTCGTGGGCGAAATTTCTTTTTAGGAGGGTAGGATGTAATACTCCGAACCAAATTAGATTTTTTTTTCTATTTATATTACATTTCATGTTATTATATTTATATATTCTGCTTGATTGATCTTTTACTCCTTTGAGGACACTAAGTTTTAAAATGAGTGATTTCTACTCGACGGTTGGTTCAAAACCGGAACCGGAAGCACTCCTAGCACCGTAACTATGAATCAAATATTAATAAATCATTTGAACGAATGAAATAAGATTCTAAAAGGGATTTTAAGACCTTTTGGGTGTAAAAGATTTATAAAAAATAAAACCCTGGACGTTTGTCGCCAAATGTCGAACCGAAAACTCTAAAATTTGAAAAACTTCGATCCGACGAGTAATTGCGGATCTTTATTAGAACTTAAGTAATAAAATGGGTTAAACATAAGTTTTAATTAACAAATACAAGATATAAAATTTTAGGCTTACAAAACGAGCAAAATATTAATTTTTGGAGCCCAAAACGCGACCGAATAATATCCGTTTTCAACACCGAAAACCATATCGCGTCCCAAAATACAGTTAGAACTCAAATTCCCCTCCTAAATTCCCTTATTGGCCGAAATTATCAGCTAGGAATGAAGAGATGTGGAGTCAAAATGCCCATACCCCTAAATTAAGGGGCCATAACTTCTTTCCTACTCCCTTACCTAACCTTGACTTCTCTTACCTCCAAATGAGTAATCTTGAACGGTCATATGCTCCCATTTCCTATATATGAATTATCTTAGTTCATTCCCTACCTTGAGCAAAGAAACCCAAAGAAAAGAAAATCCACAAACTCCCTTCTCACTCCCTCACTCAACTTTCGGTCACCATACTTACAAAGGGTAGAGAGATTTTCTTCTCCCATCTTCAACAACAAGAGAGCTTCCTTCCTCAAGTATCAAGAAATCTATGGAGTTAGGTTGAAGGTTGGAGTCATTTCCTTGCAAAGAGGAAGCCAACATCTCTCCCTCTCTCTTCTAAGTTCATGTTTTTCCTCTCCACTTCTCCTAACTTACTCCATTGCCTTGTTTTAGCTCGAAACCAAAGTATTCCTCCAAGTGGTGCTCCATTCCTACAAGCTTAAGGGTCAAGGGACAATAAAGCTTCTTTTGTTAACAAGAAAAAGGCTCCAAAGGTTGTAAAACCCCAACTCAAAACATTTGGTTTTCTTGCATGTATATGTGAGCTGTGTGTGTTTATTGTTCCATATTTTTAGAGACCATGAAACCCTAGGACTTTATTACTTTCCAATGTTCAAATGCATGATGAATGAAGTCTAGAATGATTTTTTTGAAGGAGTTAAAATGTTGGTTGCATGGTAGTTATGAAATTGAAAATGTAAGTGAAAGCATGCACACAAACCACACACTTTATGCACTGACCTCGAATTTCTTATAGAATTCGGACCTCATATGCTATAAATTTTTGTATTATGTTTATATGGTTGGAAACTAAATCAAGTTATATTTCATTTGAATCTAGTTTGAGCATTTTTGGAGTTTCCATTAATAAGTTATGAATTTTCTAAGAAAGTGTGGCAAAATGCCCCTTATTTCTAAAGTATTGATTTTCTGGGAGTAATCTGTTCATGAAAGAATTCTTTTAAAATTTTTATAAATTACTACATGTAGTTAAGTATCTTCATCATTTATTTCACGATTTTTGGAGATGTGTAAATATTTTTACCAAAATTATTTCGAAAGTTGCTCAATTCTGGAAAATTCTGGAACAATCTGCCAAGTTTTGGAAACTAGCCTAGAACTCCTATTTTCCTAAACCAAATGATATGAAATAAATTTTATATGTAATTTACACTTGATGGGTTAGTCACTGTAAAAATTTCATGATTTTTGAATGAGTTTTGATATTTTTAGAAAATTCTCCAAGTTTGTATAAGTGTGGGTCAACATGCAAACTGCAGTACTTGAATATTGTTGATTATGTGTTATTTCCTTGTTAGAAGGAAAACAAATATTTTCCCATGAGGAAACTAGTCTAAAGCCTTAGTGAATTCTATGTGAATGCATGAGTTATGTGAATGGCATGATATTTAGTGTTGATTTTAGATTAAGGACCATATGTTTCTTATTTGCCTTGAGAAAGGAAAATATGAAGAACCTTATAAAATCCTAACAAAGTTGAGTATGCTAAATGCACCTGGATAAGAACCTCAAGCTACTAATTACCGTAAAACATTTTATTAACTTCTTAAGTGAACAAAAATGCTAAGTAAAGTGTATGTCCTTATCGGACTAATTGTATAAATCTTAACAAGAATTCTTAAACATTAATAACTGAAATACAACGAATGGTGCTAGGTCTAAGTGTGCGAACGGTGACGAGAATCTCTGGTGAAAGGAATGGTGATTGTTTTGCAAAAAGGAAAGCGTTTAAGGTGGGTGGCATTTACTGTATTGCCTTGAATATTATATGGACTATTGGTGTATTTGAATGAAAATGTTTTTGACCTTTGGGTTCGATTACAAGGTTATTACCCAAATGCCTACGGGCGAAGTATCTCAAATGATATGTAGTGGTCTGGCTTGTGTAGTTAGGCGCCGCGGTGGACAGAGCCTCAGGGCTATATCTCAAATGATATGTAGTGGTCTGGCTTGTGTAGCTACGCGCCAAGGTGGACAGAGCCTGAGGGCTATATGATTAAAAGTATCTCAAATGATATGTAGTGGTCTGGCTTGTGTAGCTAGGCGCCACGGTGGACAGAGCCTACGGGCTATATGATGAATGATGAGCCTTTGTGGCTATGAAAAGTGTTTTTACAAAATGATATGTTTGCAATATTACCAATATGTATAGTAGCGTACAGGTCGCCCACACAGAGAATTCAAATCTCACCCCCCTACTTTTAAATCCTTTTTCAGGTCTCGATGACGGGGAGTTTGAGCCAGTGGAGGAGTGATACTACTTCCCTACCAAAAAGTTTTAAATTACTCGTGAAAACGAGACTAGTAGTTTTAATATGACTTAACTAATATGCCGAGGCGGTAAACGTTTATAATTTCCTCGATGATGGTGTGTAATATTTATCAGAACTATCTATTTTGCGCCAAACTTTTATAACGATCGTGTGTGTGATATTTTGAAAATGGCCACTGCGTTTTATAACCTTAATGTATGCTTCCGCTGTTCATGTGATGTTACTTGTAATTTTCAAAAAAAAAATTAGTCTGGATTTTTGGACATTAAGTGACGACTCGGGCTTCTAGAATGCCAAGAAACATTTTGGAAAAACTGGGGCGTTACAGATATTGTTCATATATATGCTCAAAATACATCCTTTATTTATAAAATGATGGAGAAAAAAAAATAAGAATATGATAGATGATGACCTGTATCTAAGAACAGCAA
This sequence comes from Prunella vulgaris, assembly GCA_026898435.1. NCBI lineage: Eukaryota > Viridiplantae > Streptophyta > Magnoliopsida > Lamiales > Lamiaceae > Prunella > Prunella vulgaris. The sequence goes on along the minus strand of JAPKLY010000076.1, from coordinate 841,441 downwards.
GACAAGTTCAACTTTACAATAGATGATGCACAAAATAGAAGTTCATCGGATAGATATGTTCATATCCATTGGGCATGATTTAGGATTTGGTTTGATAAGTTTTAATAATTCAAGTTTCGACAAGTGATGTAGAAACAATGTAATTTATACTTCCATAGAGCAAAGATTGCAAGGCCATACCATGAAACTTCAAGTCTTACTAGAAAAATCGGCGCTTGATTTTTTGTAGCTCGGATAGAGTTTCTTTCATGTTTATCCTGTCTGCAGGAGATTCAGCTGAGCACTTCAAGGCCAACACCAATATGGAAAATACACAATGCATCATCTTGTCACAATGTTCGTTATCAAGATTCATGAGTAAGTTGATATCCATAACCTGATCCAGTGATTGTGGAATTAAGCTTTCAACCCAACTCTTCAAGCTCAAATCTCTGACAAACATGGCATCACTTGGCCGTTTTCTTGTAAAGGTTTCCATCAACATAACACCATAACTATAAACATCACATCTCGTAGTAACTAACCCTTCCCAGCCATACTCTGAAACAAAAATCATAACCCATTACAACTTACAATAATATGTACTATAAGATATTTGGTACAATTAAATGTGATTAATTAAAGAGGGAAAAAGGTAACCTGGTGCTATGTACCCTAGCATGGCAAGGGTGTCAGTCAGCACAATGCTACCCCCTTCACCTAACAGTTTTGATATTCTGAAATCACTTACATTGGCAATCATCTCTTCGTCTAATTAACACATTACTAGGATTCAGGTCACAGTGAATGATAGGTGTTGCATAGCCATGATGAAGATATTCTAATGCACACGCGAAATCGATCATTATATTAAACCTTTGCATAACATTCAAGCAATGGTTGTGGGAATACAAAATTTTTTCAAGGTTCCCCATGGTCATATATTCAAGTACTAATGCCCTGAAATCTTCATTGGAGCAACTGCTTATAACCTTGGTCAGGTTTCTATGGTGAATGTTACGCAGTATGTTACATTCGACATCAAAACTCCTGAAAGCAACTTCACTATGCAAATTAAAAACCTTCACAGCTATAATCCTCGCATCTCTGAGAATTCCTTTATAAATAGAACCGGAACTCCCAATGCATAGCAAATTACTTTCATCGAATTGTTCAGTTGACTGCAAGATTTCGTAATAGGAAATTCTTTCTGTTATAATAAATCCTCCTTGCTCGTTAGTTCTACCAGCTACATTATACGTCCTTTTATAATGCACAATGATAAGTCCCAAAGAGATGGAAACGATAAGAACAACCACCCCAGCAATAATAGGTAAAACAAAATTCATTTTTTTTCTTCTTGATGTGCGATTCGGAACAACAGGGCACAGAGGTACACAAAACCTAGGAATTCCACATAATGCTTTATTTTCTTTGAAAGACTCCATAGTGAAGTTTTCGAATGGACCATCAACAGGAATTTCACCACTTAAAGCATTGAAAGAGACATTGAAAAAGACGAGGCTTTTAAGTGTCTCCAAGTACTTTGGGATTGAACCATAAAGTTTATTGTAAGAGAGATCCAGTTCTGACAAACTGATCAAGTTTCCGACAGATATGGGAATTGAACCTTCCAGTGTGTTATGAGCCAGAGACAGAGAGATTAGATTTTGTAACTTCCCGATGGTTGTGGGGATAGTTTGAGAAAACTGATTCATGGCTAGATTGATACGAGTTACTACCACTAAGTTACCCATATCAGGAAGTAAAATTCCACTTAAGGAATTTGAGGATAGGTCTAGCTCCAACAAATCCGTGAGGTACCACAAACTTGACGGTATGTTTGAAGTCAGTTTGTTGGAATTCAAATCAAGATCCCTTAGAGAAGTGATATTTCCAAAACATTCAGGAATCGAACCTGAAAATTGATTTTGGCTTAAATATATAGTGTTGATGAATTGTAAATGACACACACCCTCTGGAATGGAACCTTTGAAATGGTTGTTGTATAGATACAATCCCTGAAGCATATGAATGTGCTTGAGAGTATGAGGAATTTCACCAGACAACTCATTCCAAGATAATGAGAGAGCAATCAAGCTGCTTAAGTTGCCTATACAAGTAGGCATGCTACCCTCGATTTTGCAATTGGAGGCATCGAAATATTGCAATGCGGAAGAGAAGTTCCCAATGGAAGATGGAATTATTCCAGAAAGTGGATTACCACCAATTGCGAAAATCTTTAAAAATCTGCAATTTGTTAAAGAAGTAATGAAGTTCAATTCTGAAGAAGACGATTCAGTTACAAGATTATTGGAGGTGAGGTCGAGGACTTGAAGAAGAGTTAGGTTGCTGAGAGAGTGGGACACAACACCAGTGAAATTGTTATATCTGAGACCAAGCATTTGAGATGGGCACAGTTAGAGATAGAGTTGGGTATTGCTCCACTCAACTTATTCGTATCCAGGTAAAGTCCTTCAAGATGGGGTGAGCCGTAGCACAAATTGGTGGGAAGACCGCCTGACAGACCATTGCCAACAAGTCCAAGGTTTCGAAGAGATGAGATGTTGAAGAGCTCCGACGGAATTGAACCCCTGAAACTGTTGATGGCTAATATTAAGTTCTCCAGTTGGTAAAGTCGGGTAATATCCGTGGGTATAACACCTGACATGCATGAGTGAATCAAAATGAATAGTGACTCGATAAAAATATAAAAACTGAATGGTGATGAAGGATCAAATTGTCACGGGCATTTTTTTTTTGACATGTCAATGGTGACTGCCTAAAATATTTACTGGAGTAATGTTTTTGTCTATGAATATTTTTCTCTTTGCATTAAATTTTAAAAAAAATAAAATCTACAATTACAATTACAATCATTGGTTTTGAAATATAACCCTTTTTCTTAAATCTAAAGTTACGAATTGACAAATTAAAATCTTAGTATTTTTTATTAAATCTCAATATTAATAGAACATTTACAAATTAAATAAATTACCTTAATAAATATGTTATAGTTAGACCTGAAATATTAAAGAGTTACAAATAAAATCACAATCTTTTTGTAAATTGTAATTATTTTATTTGACTTCAATTTGCGAAAAAATGATAATTTTATTTGAAATTAACTCAATTTTGAAATATATGAAAAATTCATAAAATCTACTGTAATAAAGAAAATAATTCTAAAAATTATAAAATCAACCAGGTATTTCCTAATTATTATTGAGGTCAAAATATCTTACGATATAATAATATAACCAAAAAGAAAAAAATGTGTGAGACCGTCATATGACATGAGACCGACAAAATAATAACAGAATTATAATAACATGTGACAATGTTGAGAAAAAGATTTTTTGGTCCCATAACTTATTGATTGTCAGTTTTTTGTCCCAAAATTTTGACACTTAGATTTTGGTCTCGTAACTCTATGGGTTGTTCAATTTTGGTCCTATTTTCACAGAATAGTAAAAAGAACACCATTTTTTTCTAATCATAGTACACGTGGTGATTGACTTTCGAACTTTTCAGTATTTTTGTTAGTATTTTATTAGTATTTTAGTAATTATGAATAAATAAATACAAAAAAAATCATTTGACACCCACATCAGCAAGGGTACCACCAAAATGATAGACCTCCGATGATCGTGTACCGGAGGAGGTTGTAGAAGAAGATATGGATTATTAATAATAGCTTTCAAGTTTATTATTCATATTAGTAATTAAGTTATTATTAGTTTCCTTAAGTTATTATTAGTTTCCTTAAGTTATTATTAGTTTTCTTAAGTTATTATTAGTTTCCTTTTTAGTGCTTATATGTTATTTAGTTAATTATTGGATGAGCTTTCTGCATGGGCCTGGATTTGATTTAACCTAGTAAGGGAAACTAATTATTCAGGATTTTTCCTAAATTGATCTATCATAAATTATATCATGGAATTACGGTCACTTGGCTTGGGCAGAGAACGTAGTTCTTTGAATTCCACTTTGAGGAGTGTTGTGATTTTTGTTTCCTATATCTTAAATCTATCACAAAAAGCCCTAAATTCAACCATTACGTTCATCGAGCATGAAGAATAATTTTATCATTTTTCAATAAAAATGGAACCAAAATTTGACAACCTAAAGAGTTACGAACAAAAATTAATTAGTCAATTTTATTGAGACCAAAAGTGGACTTGATAAGTTATGGGACCAAAGCCTTTTTATCTCTGACAATGTTTAATGACAAGTAAAATGCAGTTTTAGTCCCACTGGTCATGGAACTTCACGGTTTTAGTCCCAATAGTCTTCATTTTAGTCCTGTTTATAATTTTTTCTGCCATTTTAGTCCCGCCGTTACAGAAACCTTTAAATCTACTAGCAATTTTGGTCCAAAACTTTACAAATTCAACTTTTCGCATATTTCTTAAAAATTTTGTGAAAAAAGAAAAAATGAGATTATTGCAACAAAAAAGAGTAAAATTTTATTTCTTCGCTCCATTTCACTTTGATATTTGAACTGATCCGTTTATAATTGAAAATCTGCTCCAATTCGAACTGATATATATTAATACGGTACCAAAATTCAGTACGGATGCAGAGACTCAAATTTTAAAATAATCCACTTATGGTATCAACATGTGTACTTTAAAATATTCAATTTGATTTGTACATACCCTGAATAGGGTGGAACAAATACAGAAAAATGGTATACCGCACTTACCATACAAAAAAATACTGAATTTATCAAAAAATTTAGTACGGTATGATATCGGATCGAAATTTTTAGTACAATATCGGTATTAATATTTAGAAATTTTTGGTATATATTTGTGTATGGAAATATTTTTGGTATTCAGTATATATCGACTTATACCGAAAATATTTTGGTATGACGGTATATATCGTGCCGATAATTTAATATTACATTTAACATTTAAATTATATTTATATTAAATAATTAATTAAAATTTCAGTTCAGTTATTTCGATATGGATCGGTATTATTGATATAGCGATATGATCGGTATTTTGGTAAGTACCGATATTTCGATAAGAATCAATATATACCAAATATCGATAGGGTACAACATACCAAATGTTTGGTACGGTAATAATGCATATCAAGATTTTTGATACGACATTGTATGATCAGTACGGTACCATATGCCACCCCTAACTGTGAACACCCTACAATCAACAATAAAACTATCTAGTTGATAACCTAAAGTGGAAAGTGATGCCAGAATAAATCTAAGTCTCATGTGGTTGCACTAAAGTAATTAAAAATCTTCATAATTCAATTAAAGATAAATAAAAAATAAAAAATTTGATGAATTTTTATTTTAATTATTTATAAAATTTAATTGATATTTTTAAAATATTTTTTTTTTCAGTTTTCTTTTAAATTGAATGTTTAAATTTATTTAATTTACATAATATTTTTTCAGATTTTATTTAGGTATAAATGATTTTAATCAAATTTACTTAATACTCTTTTAGTTTTTTCTCAAATTTATATTTTTTAATTAAATTTTTAAATTTTAATTTATATTTCAAAATAAATTATTTTTATGGGATCAAAACTGTGAGATCCATGACTTGTGGGACCGAAACCGTGAGATTCCATGCGTTGTGGGACCAAAATTACATTATTCTCCTCTAAATTTTGGTTTAACAGTAGAAAATGAATATTCAGTCAAATTTAGCAGTTAGTTGTGAAATTTGGATTAAAACTGCATGAAATTTTGCCAACGGGACTAAAATAAAGAGTATTGGAACCAAAAGCGTGAGATCTCATGATCTGTGAGACCAAAATTGCATTTAACTCATTTAATGACTTTTAACAAAAATATTATTATTTAAAGATGATAGTTTTTTTTAGTAAAATATGATAATATTTTACTAGTGTGTATGTTTAGAAGTAATAATAATAATAAATATATTTACAAAGAAAATGGATGACATGCGTAGGCTTATATATATGTAATAATAGTAGCACCTGTGAAGTAGTTTTCTCTGATATCCAAGTCTTTTAGCATTGTAAGATTTGCAATATCTCTTGGGAGATTGCCACTGAGGTTATTGCGCCACAGATATAAATATTGCAAGGAAGACAGATTGAATATACTGAGGGGTAGTGTGCCACTGATATTACTCCATTCAACACCAAGTCTAACCAAGTTGTGAAGATTGCCAATCTCCATTGGTATAACACCTAATATACAAATTTGAAATGCAGAGCCATATATATATATATAAATTAAGCTGATCGAGTGAATAATATAATATATAATATACCTTGTAAGTTGTTAACACCCAGAGCTAATGTCTCGAGAGATGTTAACTTGCCAATCGATGCGGGTATCACCCCGTTGAAGATGTTGGACATGAGATATAGCACTCGAAGTTCTGAACACTGGGACAGATTTGACGGAATTTGGCCGCTCAGCCAGTTTTTTGAAAGGCTATGCCATTCAAGAGAGTGAAGATTATGACATATGTTCATGGGAAGAGTGCCACTCAATTCATTGTATGATAAATCCATGGTTTGTAAAGAGGATATGTTAAATATGGCGGAGGGTATAGCACTTGAGAGATAATTGCCGTACATGCTTAGGAATCGCAGGTTATAGAGTCTCCCCAACTCCTCCGGAATTTCTCCATTCAGATAGTTATAAGTGAAATCAAGAACTTGCAGATTTGATAGGTTAGAAAGGGAGTTTGAGATGAAACCAGCGAAGCTGTTATTTCTTAAGGACAAGCTAGCGTTCAAGTTTAGTTAAATGGCCTAACCACGATGGAATCTCTCCCATTAAGTTGTTAACTCTGAGTGAAATAAACTTCAAGCGGTGTAGAAGAGACAACTCTTGAGGTAAATTGCCACTAAAATGGTAGGTCGAGGGAAACAAGGAACGAGAGATTTCCTAGCTGTGGTGGAATAGTGCCGTAGAGACCCATCCTCGAAATATTCAACGCCCTCACTCTGCGGTGTCGCAAGCCACAAGTGACTCCAATCCACCTGCAAACATCAACACTCGAATTAGTCCAGTTTTTGGCAAGTATTTGGTAGGGGTCAGAGGTGAGAAGTGCTTTCAAAGAAAGAAGGGCAGATATATCAGTGGTGAGGTTTCTTTTGGGTTGAGAGGGGAATGAGGTTAGTAGGATGGCAAATGCAAGAAAGTAATAACAAGTTATTTTGTCCATGGCCAGCTGCAGCAGATATTGTAATGCTAAATGTGTGTGAGTTGGTGCACATAATTGCAAAAATATATATGCAGGGGATTCCCAAAAGTCTTGATTGGATGAGACGGCAATATATAAGAAAAGTCATGAGAGCATAGTTTTGATTTACATAGTTAACTAATTACCTTTTTTTTTATATTAATATTACTTTAACTAATTATATATAAGAGACATACTCTACATATATTAAGGTACATAATCGAGAAAAATATATTATATATTCGTGCAACGTGTGGTGAGATATGATATAAAAAATCAATTTACACATTTTCACACGAATATGCATGTGACTATGTTTTGAAATAATATCCCCTACAGTAAATGTAAGATTTAGATATTAAATGAACCCTTCATTTACTGTAGGGATCCAAATGCACTATATTTTACACAATATTAATTAAGTATATATCTTAGTCTAGTATACGCAAAGTTATTATTGAGCATATGAAATATCATTATTTAAAATAATTGTGTTATAATTTTCAAAATCACCAAGAAATGGTGCATAACATCTTGAAGAAGGAAGTTTACATGAACTTGAGTTTGAATTTTTTTTTTTTTTGTTATACTAAGCATGGATTGGGGAATACTACGCACATATTTGAAGAATTTGGCCCATTTGGTTCGTTAGATAAACTAAGATAAATTAAATTATCTTATCTAATTTAATGTTTGGTTTAATGGACAAAAGCCCAAGATTAATAAAAAGCCCAAAATTAAAATTCAATTATCTTATGAATGAGAGATAATATTATCTTAGGGAAGAGATATGATAATAATTCATTGTGTTTTTCTTTACTAAAATACTCCTCTTATATTGTTAAGGAACCATAATTCACTTTATTTTTGTTTATGATATAGAGGGTAAAATTGTTAATTGTATATTTTTTTAATTATTAATCTTACAATCCAAACATTCAAAATAAAATTATCTTACATTACTAATTTTCTTAATCCATCAATCCAAATATACTATTTAACTCACAAATAACAATCTCTAGATTATAATCTTGACTAATCTATCTTTAATTATTTATCTTGTCCATTGAACCAAATGAGACATCTGATTAATGGGCTGGAAATTATGTATATTGAGTCTAATGAAATTAACCATTATAGATTGTACTAACAAAATGTCATGCATAGTTTGGGAGTTTTAATTAATTAGTGAAATTAATAATTAAAATATATTCAGTTCTGAGACAAAGAGAATATATGTCATGTATTATTAATTAAATTATCTTGTACCATTATGTCACTGAATTTATAATGTTTCATGTCTTTTTGCATATTGTTTTCTACTGAATTTATTGAATACCGAAATTTATTAGGAATTTTATCGAAGCACCAAAAATTATCAAAAAGTAAGGTCGTTTACTAAGTGCACTTTGGAAATAATAACCCCAGCCCCACCTCCACAAATAATTGCATCGTGCTGGTGGAACATACACAATAACCACTGAATGAATGTTGAATACTTTGTTTATTATTTAAATAATCAAGTGAAAATAAACATTTCTTCTGAACCCAAGATTTTAGGCTTAGTCATGTAACTGTTTAAAAATATACTTGAGTTGCAAAAAAAGAAGTTGGATTATCCTAAGTTTTTTTTTCACCACCTCCACCCCTCCCACTCGCCTCATCCAACTCAGTTACCACTGCACAATTCATATCTCAATATAAAAAATATTCATTTTTCTATTAAAAATATTTTTTTTAAAATTTGGGATAAATTATAAAAGAGTTGTATTAGAATGTGCTAGCAACTTATAAGCTACTGCTTAAAAAGAATATCTTATAAGTTTTTAAAATTTACAAAAACACCCTAAAATTCACACACATAACCACACCCACGTCATGTATTCATATAATTCATGTTATAGTGGAGTTTGGATCATGTAATAGTGGAAAACTATATATTATGGGCGTCTTGAAATATACATAGAATATAAATATGGTATTGGGAGGAAAAGTCAAGATAGTAGAGTTTGTGGCATGAAAACATTAAATAATTTAGTAGACTTTCAGACTTCATTAGTGAATGAAATACTCATTTTGAAGTGGAGTGGCGGTGAAGAAGCGACGTTCTTTCCTTATTCACAACATGTATGGATGTGGGCCTGCTTTTATTTAGTCCATGTTGGAATTGATGACCAACACGAATAGGGTTACTAACCATTAATGCTGAATTAATTATGAACCCGTTGATATCCTCGTTTTGTCTTTTCCCTTGTCCCCAAATGTTCCGTACTCCGAGTCCAATACACAGTATTGAGTGTGTATTAATTTCCACGAATCAGTAATGACTGAAGTCAGAATTATGTAATTATCTGTGAGTTTTTCTTATGTGGGAGTCAAGTTTGGAGAATTTCCATAGACTGTAATTCTTCCTTGAGTATCACTGTTCTTAGGAATTTTTTCCTGTACTTGGATTAGGAATCTTAAGCCCATAAGCCCACTCTGAAGAAATCAGAGTACGGGAAGTTATATGGTCTCACATAACTTCCATAACCCCCTCTATCTTTATCCACACTTCTTATGTGGAAAATATATAATTAATATATATATATATATATATAATATTTCATATATATTATTTACATCTCCCACTCACATATGAAGTCTAATGGTCTTAAACACATTTCCTTCATAAATCACATTCTTATTCAGACAATACCTCGTGTGACCCACGAGTGCATCGAGTTTCCATGCTATACATGAGTATATAGCACCTCAATCAGAACAACTTGGATACTAAGACAACTCGTTATACCCCAGAACTCTTATCATTTATCACATGTTGAAATATCTCTATAGAATCTCTCAAAATAGAGCATACTCAACCTTCTTCGCGAAATCTAATGTATTCATAATCAAACACATAGCTTGATTGACTAGTCAATGAATCACAATAGAGTGTGTTAAATAAAGACATTCTTCCTTTCTCACTAATTATCTACAGATTCCCACTACAGCTGCTTTCCTAGACATGTCCCGTTTCGCTCTTATCATTATAGTTGTTGGTAACATGCTAAAGTAGCAACACTAAAGTGTAGTCTTAGAAATATAGGAGAAAGTCCTAAGGGTAATCGAAATTTTAGGACTCACACATAATGAGAAAACAAAGATCCATCTTTCTCATGTCCTTTTAAGGGTCATAAGCACATGTTATTCCTCAATAAATACAAGTCACAATGTCTATAACTTCCAAGGTAGGAAGCTTATGTCTTATCTAAACTTGACATCGTGTAAATTTACAAGTCAAATGCATTCCATACACTTAACCCAGATCTCCAATCACTTACGTTTAGGATACCTGTAAAATTTAGCTTCATAACAAGTTAGATTCGTGGTTGAAATCTATCTCGATTATATTTATTGATATAATCTCATCTCTGAACACTCACTTGGTCAGAGGTGATTGCTCGTGTGAGAGAGCCAATCATAACTTGTCGACATACATATCATACATGATTGAATCACATATAATTCATAAAACACTGACAGTTACAATTTAAACTGTCAATTAACACCTTCAACATCTCAATCGAATTGCATTCAATCCTATGAAAACTCAAAAACTCAAACATGTTCCATGAACATATCACTTAGTAATAAGTTTGGTCAAAAGGATTTGCAACCATCAATCGACTAGAAATGTATCTTAGAATCACTTAGTTTATCGACTAAATCACTAAAGAGGATAGGACTTTGCATTGATATATTTGGTTCTTCCTAAATATTTGGCACTCCTTGTGTAAGCCATGATTGCTTAATCATCACAATGAATCGACACAACTCCCATTGGGGTGTGTGTATCCTCCAAAATTTTAGAAATTTGTCCAACCAAATAATTTCTTAACTGTAGAAAAAATATGACATGCTTGCTACACTGAGAGATTGCTCCATTGATGAACAATATGACTTAACTGGAATTTGATTTTCGTTTCAACTAAATCTACACTCTAGTCCACGTCTATATACTTAGCAAGTGTCATTAAGTTTCCTTGATAATAAAAGAAATAAACTACAGTCCTTTTCTTTAAATATCTGAAAAGTCATCTTCATTATCCCAGGATCAAAAAGATATATGTCAGGTAGACCAATGGCATAACAGATGTCTAATTTAATGTATAGAACTTTGAACAACTTTTTCTAACTTTCTTGAGTCTCGGGACACATATCTTGACTCAAATACTTGTCTCTACAATACTAGTATCCAGTGGTTTGCAGATGTCCATCTTGAGATGTTCTAAGACTTTCTTGAATTAAGTCTTTAAAGACACTTCAAAATTTCTTTGAACACTTCTCATGGATCTTACCATCAATTATCTACACTGCCTCACCCTCTTCATCTTGGAATACTCATTATTGTTTCCGGCTTACATTACATCATCCACATCTGAGAAAGAATCACAAAACAATTCCTAGGGCGTTTAACTTTAACACAATGGTCTTTGTTTTTTCTAAAACAAAGTTGAATGAGATAAGCATCGAGTGAAATCTCAAAACACCACTGATCTTGAGGATTACTGAAGTCTATTATCAATTTATGAACTTTATCCTCTTGTTCTTGAAGAATAAATCCTACAATACCATGTAGATTTCATCTTCTAATTCTCCCACTGAGAAGAAAAATGTTAACGTCCATTTGATGTAATCCTTATCCTATACTAGCTACTTTAGCTAGAAGTAGATGAATTGAGGCAAGTCTCACAATAGGTGAAAAAATTTAACCCTTCAATAGAGTACATCCTTTTGTAGCCACCAAGTGATCTTCAAACCTCTCCTATTGAGTCATTTGATAACTTATAATCTTGAGAATCTAGTTATTCCCAAAAATTTATTGTTCCTTTAGAAACTCTACAAGTTTGTAAATTCGTCTATACTTCATAGATTTTAATAAACTTCTATTATTTTCTTCTAATTTTTGGAGAAACAAAGAAGGCTCGTCCTTCTATGTCATAATGCTTCCTGAGCACTTATTTCCTTAAACTTTTTCGAGAGTGATATTTATTACCAAATTGAAGAGTTACTAAATCCTCAACAGCCAAACGTCACTAGCAAATATCTATCAAAGATCCACATCATCAACTGATAAAACTTCTCCCACTTGGATCAGATAGATTTTGGTTTCCTTAATCTCGAAAAAATGTATAGCATTTCCAATGCCTACTCTATAAAGAAAACTTAATTCCAGAAAATATGGATTATGCGATTCCTTACAAGTCATGCTCCCACTGAAGTTCCTATGATTATGTATCCCTTAGAATTTCCACAGTAATTTATGAAAATATACTCTCAACAACTAGGACTCAACTTTCCACATTTTTCCGAAAAATCATGTGAAGGTTGCATATCCTGATGTTCTAAGGGTACTCAAGAATCAGGTTTAGCTACCAGTCCTAAATCATATGGAGTTGTATATGGAGTTGTAGCAATAGACTTAGAAGACGCTTGATTAAACACATAAGCTAATTTTAGTAACATATCTTTCTAAAAGATATGTATCTTAGCATGTGTCTATATGGATCTTAAAATTTCTAACAATGTTCTATTCATTCTTTCGGCAACACCAAATCAATGATGTCTATAAAGGATAGTCAATTGTCAGACAACCCTTTTTCATTACACAATTCCCCGAATTGTTTAGATAGACTTTCATGTCTCCAATCAGTTTTCTCAATTTGTCCAAATAGATGTCTGAAACATCAAGTACATCAGACTTATGAGAAATCAAACAGACAGGATAAAAAATATGAATTGTCAATTCTAAATGCAATGAAACAGGAAAAAAATTACAGCTCGTGTCCTTATATAATAGGAACCCATATACCCAAAAATAATAGCAACAGAAATACAGCTCTAATAGTTTTTCAAACGGTTTTGGGTCATTTAACCAGCAAGAAAAGTTCGTATATATTAAGATTACTCGACTTTGATTCCAGATTCAACAATCTATAAATCACAAGTATATTTATCCTATCTTGCTTAAAAATTGACCTATACTAGTATGCAAAATAAGTTTATCTTATAAGCATCACTAGACGAACCATCATTCAGTAGATACGAACTGAATTTATAATAACTAAAAGATGTCCTTTCACCATCAAAAAACATAAAGCTGACAACTGTAAGTCCATCACGATAACACTCAACATTAATGCGAAAGACAACCATGTCCTCTAAAAATAACAATACAATGTATCTCAAATCAAGCAACCATGAATAAGGAGCTAGTTGATCATCTTGTAGAATAAAAAATTATGTCCATATCAGAGTCAATTCTACAAGTCACAAGTCTTCGACTTTGACTCCAGCATTATATCCTACTCAAATCCATTGATTATTTACAATGGCCCCCTTGTCTCTAATGTCTAGGTCTGTTGTTTCTGAATCTTTAGTCCACAAAGGAAAAGATTCAGTTAAAAATAACTATTTAGAGACATCTACAAATAAAAAAATGAAATTAGATGGATCAAGGTTCAGAGCACTCATGTGCAAAACGACCATGCGTACAACAGTTGTAGTATGTCATTTCGCTCATATCCTTCTTATTCATTTTAACACGCTTCTTCTTTATTTTCATATTGATTGCATTGCCTTAGGTATTGTTATCCTATCTCCCACTATCCGATCAATTAGCCTTCTTCTCTTTCTTCCAGTTCTATCTTGGTTTAAAGCCCAAAGCTTCGGTTGAACTAGAACTAACAAAGAAAAAAGTACCAGAAGGATGTTTAACTTCTATAAGCCTTTCAACCTCTATATTTAGCTTATGAGCTGCTAACTGAAAGTTCTAATACTCTTATTTCAAGTCAAAACAATCTCGAGGTGATTCCATTGATCTGGTAGTGAGCAAACTAGAGCTTGAATTCGGTGTTCATCAGAAAGATTGTGACCAGCTTGTTTAAGTTCGGTGATCATATTAGACATATCCCTCAGATGTTGTCTAACATTGTGATCACTAAACTAAGCAAAGATCTCGTGTCGTGGAACTAATTCCACACAAGATAAGCTTTATTAGTCTCTTCTTCTCCGATTCCCAATCTCAAAGTCCAGGTCAGACATTTTTAGGTTGATTGCATCTAATAGTCCAGTCTTGTCCAAAACATACTAAAATTTTCTATCAATGCCATTGTCTAAAATAATAAAGTGATTCACTGTGTTAGTGTTTTATTTCCTTTTATGCTGAGCTAAACTAAGACATCTAAAAATCGACACACAATTCGATTTCGAAAAATAACTTAGAGTTACTAATCTTCGATCTCATCATGCATCTCGAAATCGATTCTAGTTTCAAAACATAAAACTCACGTTCAAGTATTTAAAACAAAATAAATAGCATTGAACAACCACTTTAATCACAACTATACAGAAAAAACAAGTTATAAGTTGTCATTACATGAAAAAACAAAAGAACTCCAATGAGTATCAATTTAGTTTATATAAAATGCAACTCAATCTGATCTCTGCAGAGCACGATCTAACTTGTCTTCCGTCTTCCAATAATTAGAAGCATCGAATTCTCTAGTTTTGGTACTATAGATGACCTTTGCTAGAGGATCCATAAATGGATTCTTCAATTGACCTTTCTTATCCATGAATAGATTCTTCGTCTGACCTTTTCTGCGACTCTTTAATCTCAAAAAATCAGAATGACTAATCCTTCCTATATTCAAGCAAGCTGATCTAAGCGCCTGAGTTCTATCTTTCTCTCTCGAAGCACGTGAAAGTGAACCCATAATTTCTAATCCATCGGACTTTTTTTCAGAAGACTTCCACACATCCTAAAAGTCTTTCTCCAAGTAAGGTGGAAGAGTTTTAGCCCAGGCATTAGAACTTTTAATTTGTTTGAATGCTTCATATGGAAGTTGCTTGTTGCGAATGATAACCATCAAATGGTTAAACTTTTCCAATACTTCAATGAAGTGTGCTCTCAAGTTGTGAGTATGCTTCATTTTGTAATTCATAAAATCATGTAGGACCTCTTCACTGGTCATGGTGTCGCTCTCAGAAACTGTTCTGCTCCCTGACATCCCTGAAAAATGAGCATCCCAAAAACAACCAAATACACTAAAGTGTTAGTTAAACCTTAACACATGAATTTCCTCTATTTCAATGCTTATGGAACACAATTTCCAATTTGCATTAGATATATTCACAAGTGAAAAATAAATTTAACTTCATTGGCTCTCACTTTCCCGGATTAACCAGAGCATATCAAACAATTCCACACATTAAACATGATTTAAGAATTGAAGACATTCATAAGGAGCATTTAACACATAATATCAACAAAAAATCTCCACATATAAGTCCTTAAAGCAAAATAAAAACATTTAAATGAATCCACACTTCAAAAAATATTGAAACACATGAAAATGCATCCGAACGGACACGAAACGAGCTGAAAACGGCCGAAAACAAGATGAAAAATGCAAGCATGTGCCGGAAAAGTGCAGAAATGGCCGGACGCTCCACCACATGTCGTCAGCCACCGCCACACGGCAGCACGCGCCGCCAGCAGCAGTCACGCGCCAGCACGCGCCCATACGCGAGTTCACTCGCTCGCACGATCTAAACAGTAGTCGGTGAGTCACCGGTGCATAAACCACACACGCGGCCGTCAGCCGCTGGAGCGTGGACTTCACGCTCCGCCATTGGACTTTCCGGTCCCCGGCGCGTAGGCTTCACGTGCCTCCGCCGATGCCGCCGTCTGCCGGCGCGTGGGCTGCACGCGCTACTGCCGGCCAGTCATCGTCGTTCGTCGTCCAGTTCGGGTTTATCCCGTCTCCAATTGGTCGGATCTGAAGTTTCTAAATTGTATTTGGGACCCTGAAGAATATCTAATTCTCTAAAAACAGGCCTAAAATTTTCTGAAAATATTCAAAACGACCCCGATCGTGAAAAATATTTGAAAATTTGTATCTCTCGCAAAAATCAACGAAAATTCACATACGATACATGCATGGAATCCTTATGAAACGTAGATTAATTCCATACCAAGAAAAAACCCAATTTTGTTCATTTTAAAGGTGTATTTTCAGATCTAAAACCATGTCCCAAAAAACTTTGAAAATTCATAACACTCTCGTTTTTTGTCCAAAAATACACAAAAATAACGTATGGAATCCTCATCTAACGTAGCATCACCCAGCAATAAGAAAATTAACGAAAAAAAAATTCTGAAAATGATCGAATTTTGCATTTCATAAAACGGGTCAGTTTTAAAAATATAGTAAACTTAGAAAAATCATAGTAAATAATCCACTAGGCCAAAAAATGCAATAAAAATATCCCTGAAATCCTCTTCACACGCTCTATCCATTGATACCAAAATCAATCTATTTCGATCAACGAAGAACTCTGACCAAACAGAGGACAAAAATGTACGGGACAAAAAATTGAAGAATAATAGTCATGCATACATGGCCTCAAACATATAAACAACATGGACTTATCACATATCATCGATTTAATAAACATATAGCATGCTAAACAACAATAATTTCTAGAAAAAATGTTCATCATCTGTACTGCAGAATTTTCAAAAATCCAAAAAAAAAAAAAATTCACCACAGTAAACATTAATCTAGAAAAATATAAAGCATGCCATTAATGAAAACGGGATACCAACATAATGGCTCTGATACCATATGTTGGAATTGATGCCTATCCCGTGATCAATACGAATAGGGTCACTAACCTTTAATGCGGAATCAATTATGAAACCGTTGATATCCTCGTTTTGTCTTTTCCCTTATCTCAAAATGTTTCGTACTCTGAGTCCAATACACAGTATTGAGTGTGTATTAATTTCCATGAATCAGTAATGACTGAAGTCAGAAGTATGTTATTATCTGTGAGTTTTTCTTATGTGGGAGTCAAGTTTGGGGAATTTCCATAAACTGTAATTCTTCCTTGAGTATCACTGTTCCTAGGAATTTTTTCCTGTACTTGGATTAGGAATCTTAAGCCCATAAGCCCACTCTGAAGAAATTAGAATACGGGAAGTTATATGGTCTCACATAACTTCCATAACCCCCTCTATCTTTATCCACACTTCTTATGTGGAAAATATATAATTAATATATATATAAATAATATTTCATATATTATTTACAGTCCATATTTTATTTATTCCTTTTAATTCTTTAAGCACAAGGAATAAGCTTTGTTTCTTTTCTCAAATAATAGAAAAAAGATTTTTAGAAGTATGAAATGATGATGCTCATGAAATATATTGAAGAGGTTGAGAAGAACAGAAAGCTTGTTGAGCAAGGGATTCTTAAACCTATAGAGGATTTAGATGAAGAAGAAGAAGATGATGATGCTGATCCAAAACACAGGAGGAGATGAAGTTGATGAAGACTACTGCATAGTTTAGACACTAAAATTGTTTAGTTTTTAGTCTAACTATCTTTGTAAGTTGTATCTTTAACCCTTTCTATTTATGCAGCCTTGTCCTGTTTCTTTCTGTGTTCTGCATTTGCATTTGTTTTTGTTTAGCAATATCTTATAGCTACTGCATATTTATTTATTTTTGTTGCATTTGTTTATGTGTTTTTCCAACATCAAAATAGGGGGAAATTGTTAAATACATGTTTAGATTTTGATGTGTGCAAAACATGTATTCTTATTGAACTTAATCTAATGCTTTGATTTGAGAAAATTGGCTAAGAAAGTTATAGTTGCTAAAGGAAAGTCTGCAGTTGTATATTTGATCACCCTACAGCTAAGACATGACCTTACAGCTGTAATGTTTTCTCTACAGCCAGTTTTTATTTTTCAGGACTCTACAGCTGTATAGTTCAAGACCCTACAGCAGATTCAACCGTTTGAAGATTGAAGTACAAGTCCAAGAGTTAATGAAGATTATCAAGACCCTTAAGCTCAAATTAGTGTAGCAATTTTGCACTCACTATAGAGTACTTAAGAGGAGTTTATCACAGAGAATCTGGATATTTATTGAAGATTAAATCAAGTCAACCAGAATTCTGTGAATGAAGACAAATAGTACAACCAATACTATTCTGTGTTAAGGATGAGGAACACTTCACACATGCAAGGCTATAGAGAGTAAGAGGAGCCTTATCCTGATTTCAAATTTGAATTTCTCAACGGATAAGGCACACCTCTTCATCTATAAATAGAGGAAGTTCTCGGAGGCAACAACAACAACAACCTGAACATTCAAGCATTCAACCTAAGCAAGTCTACAGCCAACAAATCTGAGAGAGGGAGAGCTTATTTTCTTTGTTATTCCCTGTGATTCATAGGATATAGTTGGTAAGAATTTTCTTAGAAAGAATCACTATTATTGTTGTTCACTCACTTGTTTTATTATTTTCTACTTTGTGTAGATATCTCTTTGTGAGGTTTTAAACTCTTTGTGAGTTATTCTGAGTGAATAGGATAGTAGTTAATCTCTTGATAGAATAGAAATCTGAGTGAATCTAGTTCTAAGGGAGCACTACTTGTATTGATCTTTGTGATATGTTCTTAGTGAATTTGGCACCTAAGTGGCAGTGGATGTAGGAGGTCTTATTCATAGACTATGAACCACTATAAATCTTGTTTTCTTTTCTGTTGTTCATTTAAAATTTTGTATTGCATATTTACTTTACAGTTACATTCGCCATTCTTTTAAATTACTACATAAGAACTTTGTGTTTTTCACAAAGAAAGTGGACTCTACAGCTGTAGACTTGTCTAAGTCACTCAGCTGTTAAGTTTGTTCATATTGTTTTTCATTAACACTTACACTTTATTCCGGTGCACATTAGAGGTTTCTCAATACACTTTCAAGTGTGAGAACCCCTCTGATATTTTGTCTACAAGTTGATCTCTTTATTTGCAAGTTTTATAACTCTGCAGCTGCAGACTTCTTAAGTCCACAACTGTAACCTTTGTGGTCCATAAAACCTCTTGTAGACTCTTTGTTTTTAAACTTAAAAGAGGTGACTAGAATTCCTTTTTGAAAAGTTTGAAAACTTATTTTGATTTTCTAGGTCTATTCACCCCCTCTAGACCTTGACCACATAAGGGACCAACAGGGTGTGTAGGCTTATATGTAATAATAGTAGCACCTGTGAAGTTGTTTTCTCCGATATTCAAATCATTTAGCATTGTAAGATTTGCAATATCTGTTGGGAGGCTGCCACTCAGGTTATTGCGCCCCCATATATAAATATTGCAAGGAAGACAGATTGAATTTATTGAGGGGAAGTGTGCCACCTCCATTCAACACCAAGTCCAACTAAGTTGTGAAGATTGCCAATCTCTATTGGTATAACACCTGTTAATCAAATATAAAAAATTGAAATGTCGAGCCATATATATATAAATTAAGCTGGTGGAGTGAAGAATATATAATATACCTTGTAAGTTATTACCACCTAGATATAGTAACACAAAATCTATTTCTAATACCACTACAAGCTTAATAAATATATTTATAGTTATGTTTTAATATTTTTAATTACTAAACAATTATTAAATACTTAAAACATTTTTTAGAATAATCATTTTCAAAATTGTTAAAAAATCAGCTACATGTATTTTTAAATATAATTATATAATCTACAATAATTTATTAAAATATTTAATCTAAAATTAATATATAATTTGTTTATGTACTAGTTAAACTCTATATTTAAATATATATATATATATATATATATTGGGCGAAATGAGCCGGCCAGCCAAGTCAAAACGTCTCAATTTTTTTGGGTCATTATATTTTAAGCCCAGCCCAGCCCAAATATCAGCCGGGTCGAACCAAAATTGCCAACTCTACTTGATCATCACAAAATATGCATTTCTCTATTTATAAATTGCTAATCTATATTCTAGATCTTTCTAACTTGATTTGTTCTAAATTTGTAATCCCAGTTTCTAGTTTTTGATTCCTTTTAGCTAATTCTAGAGTTTCATTAAAAAGCATTTGAATTTGTCTTGCATCACCATCGTGAATTGCTGATGAAAAAAATATTAAAAATACTATTCTCAATTTGCATTACTCCCTCCGTCCCATAATTGTTTTCACACTTTCCTTTTTCGTCCGTCCCACAATTGTTTTCACACCCTATAAATGGAAATTATTACTTTAACTTTATCCTCACAATCCAACTAATCTCATTATTTTAATAATATAACTTTACACAACACTCTACTTTTCTTAAAAGTTGTGCCATCCCAGAGGTGAAAACACCTCTGGGACGGAGGGAGTATTAAATAGGCTTTCATTTGGGCCAATATAATGGGCTGTAATTTGAATTAATTGGGCTGATATATTTTTATTGATGGGCCATATTAACCATTCATAATTAAAGGCCCAGGTTATTAGCACTAGCCACTTTAGTTAATACACTACCAGGTTATTAAGCACTAGCCGTCTTCCATTCCATTTTTCACCCGTCCTTCAATCATGTTTATTAGCACTAGCCACTTTAGTTAATACACTACCCCATCGCCGCGCCTCGTCGCGATGCTCCAGTCAATAACCTGGGCCTTCTTTTTTATTAAATAGTGGATAGTGTATTTCTCTTGGCGGTGTATTTATTAAATAAGGTAGTGCCAATAACCTGGGCCATAATTAAATTCATTAGCCCAATTAAAATAACAATACAAATAAATGTTTTTTTCAAAATTAAACCCAAATAATCAATTTAACATAAATAATTACAAAATATCTAATCAAAATAGACAATTTAAGTACAATAATTTCAGGCAATTTTGACACTAATCATACAAGCATCATATTTGGGTTTTTCACAAAAAAAGTAAGAAAATATATATTTTATATTTGATTTTTTTAAAATAGTTACAAATTTTGGATTTGTTTTGGGTTTTTTTTTTTCGAAATATATGATTTTTTTCTAGAATATTTCTTAAGACATATTTTAATAATTGTGTTTTTAATATTTTTTTTTTCTTAAATTTTTTTTAACGAACTATTTGGTTTAGTAATAAATCTAAAAAAATATTAATTTTTCTTTTTAGATTCATATATATTTTTCTTTTTGATTCATATATAGTTCATATAACTATCAACAGCAATGAGTGCATATAACTTGGGCATATTCAAATCAGAAAAGGAAAAGAAAACCCCTCATCCAAGGCAAAAACCAGCTCAGACGTCATGGCGCAGCCCACTAAGCCTACTCCAATCAAAGATTACGAAAAGGTAGGGCCTATATATGGAAAGAAAATTAAAATTCACTCTGTACATGAGAATTTGCACCTTTAAAATTACATATGAATTACAAAATAATTTTTTTTTAAATAAAGTATTGACATATATGTAAATATGTATAATTTTGTAAGTATACATATCATTTTTAGTAATATGCAAATTGATGTGCAGCGACCAAATAAAAAAATGTGCAAATTTCATCTGGGATGGTAGGAAAAGTATTTTTCAAAATATTAATATCTACATGATTGATATGATGCAGTATTGCAATGCGCATGTGATTTATTCTTTAGCATAATATAGAGATTGCAGGGCTTACCATGGAATTTCAAGTCTCCATTAGAAAATTAGGCTCTTGATTTTCTGTAGCTCTGTTAGAGTTTCTTTCATATTAATCCTATTAGTTGGAGATTCAGCTGAGCACTTTAAAGCCAACACCAATATGGAGAATACAAAGTGCATTATCTTGCCACAATATTCATCATCAAGATTCTTTAGTAAGTTGATATCTATGACATGATCCAATGACTGGGAGCAAGCTTTCGACCCAACTCTTCAAGCTCAAATCTCCATCAAACATATCATCACTTGGCCTTTTTCTAGTAAAAATTTCCATCAACATAACACCATAACTATAAACATCACACCTCGTTGAAACTAACCCTTCCAAACCGTACTCTGCAACAAAAATCATATTACATTAAAACTTGCAACAATTAAAGTTATTGGAAAAGAATAAAAAAAAATCACCTGGTGCAATATAACCTACTGTGGCAAGGGTGTTAGTTATCACAATGCTATCCCCTTCACCTAATAGTTTAGATATCTTGAAATCACTTACATGGGCAACCATTTCTTCGTCTAACAACACATTACTAGGCTTCAGGTCGCAGTGAACTATGGGTGTTGAATAGCCATGATGAAGATATTCTAATGCATACGCCACATCGATCATTATGTTCATCCTTTGCATGATATCCAAGCAGTAGTTATGAACCATTTTTCGAGGCTTCCCATGGGAATATGTTCAAGTATTAGTGCCCTGAATTCTTCATTGGAGTAACTGCTTATAACTTTTATCAAGTTTCTATGACGAATGTCGCGTAATACATTGCATTCGACATCAAAACTTCTGAAATCAGCTTTATTAATTTTGCAGATTAAACACCTTCACAGTAATAACCTTCCCGTCTCTGAAAACTCCTTTGTAAACAGAACCAAAACTCCCAATGCCAAGTAAATTGCTTTCACTGAACTGTTCAGTTGATTGCAAGATTTCGTAATAGAAAATTCTTTCTGTTATAGTAAAGTGCAACTGCTCGTCAGTCCCACCAGTTTTGCTATCTTTTCTTCTATACCTCATGAAGATAAAGGCTAAAGAGAGAACTGTCATAAGCACAACTACCCCAGCAAAAATAAATAGCGTACATTGCACCTTTTTCTTCCTTGATTGGTGTTTGGAAGCTATTCGACAAAGAAGGACATGAAAACTGGGAATTCCACATAATTCCTTATTATCTCTAAAAGACTCTGCAGTGAAGTTTTTAAATGGACCTCTAGTAGGAATTTCTCCACTTAAAGCATTGAAAGAAATATTGAAGTTGTGGAGATATATAAGTCTCTCTAATGACTTTGGCACTACACCACAAAGATTATTGTAAGAGAGATCTAGAGTTGTCAAAGCGAACATGCCCCCAATAGACTCAGGAATAAAACCTTCCAGTCTGTTATGTGACAAAGACAGATAAAATAGATTTTGTAACTTCCCAATAGTGGTTGGGATAGTCTCGAAGAAATGATTCATGGCTAGATTAATATAAGTTGTTGTTAGGAATTTATACTCACGCACACGATAACGAAATAATATAGCATGTTAAAGAGCTTGAAGAGAGGGTCGCAACGCAAAAAGAATCGAGTCAATCGTAGCTCTAGAACTCAAGATATGAAGAAAACGAGGAAGTGGAAGATCGGCCGGCACGGAACCAGCTAGGTCGCGCGCCCAGCAAGCTGAGCTCAAGTGGCCAGTTCCGGGTCCGAGCACTTGGCTCGCGTGCACGCAGCCACGTGAGCTGGAGGTCGCGCGCCCAGCTGTTGATGATCGCGCTCCTAGTGCAAATTTTCGGAAGCGCGTTTTAATGAATGGTATTGTGGTCAATGCATGGGGAGTACTATATTTACTTCAAGCTCATATTTTCAAGGAAAATTCCACACACTTTCATTCATTTTTTAGATTCTTAATTAGATTAGGGAGTTAAGAGAAGTCACAAAGTGGGTTTCTTAGATTTTCTTAGTCTTCAATCTTCAATTACTTTTAATCCATCCGTTGGATCGACGATCCGTTTGTTAATTTAGCTTCGTCGTTATTAGAGCTACATTTCTCAGTTCAATTTTCAATTTCAAGTTCTGGATTGCAAGTTTGGATTCGAAGGTAGTTGATAGCCATTTCAATTCTCTTGATTTAGGTAAGAACTTTGTAATTTTCTTTCATATTCATTGTTATGATGATGTTATATAGCTTAATTGTAGTTTTGTTCATTCAATTAGCCAGGGGCTAATTTCTTAATGCATTGGTGTATGAATCCTATGTAGTAGTTTGATGATTCTATTGATCCTATGATTGTTATGTGATATTGGATGATTAATTCTCTTAATTGATGTTATGAATGAATGTTTAGCATTGCCAATTGAATGTTTGGAACCCTAGTGAATTAGCAAGACATAAGAATTGAGCTTTTCATGAATGTTCTTAATTGAAGGTTGTGCATGCTAGATGTTTGGTGAAATTCCCTTAGGACAATGAGAATTGCCTATGAGGTTAGTCACCACAATTAGGGTGTTAAGTGTCATTAGGGAGACCTAGGCACATTGACAAGGCTATTTGCCTAATTGATCATTCTATTGAACATGCATGATTAGGAGAGATAGGCACCAAATGAATCATAGGAGGATTACACTAATGCATGTCTCCACTTTTTCCCACTTTGATAAAATGTGATAGGTAGTCTTTACTATTTTGTCAAGATTAGTAGATAAATACCCAATCCTTTTATTGCTTTTATAGATTCGATTCTTAAACAACGATCTTACTTTACATTGCCCTGTTTCCCTATGTTTGATATTATTACTTGGTCAACTTGCCTAGTCTACTACGACCACGTACACTTGCGTGAGACACGATATTGGCAAACAAAGTTTCGACAAGTGATGTAGAAACAATGTAATTTACACTTCCGTAGAGAAAAGATTGCAAGGCCTTACCATGGAACTTCTATAAACAAAAGAAGAAATAAAAAAGGTCCCCCTCCCCACTGGTGCGAGGTAAAAAAAAAAAAGAAATAAACAAATAATAAATTTGAATTCAAAAAAAAAGAAAAAGAAAAAAAATGGTAGTAATACAAAAAGCAGTCGCTCGCCCTCCCCCAGTGTGCAGTACCTTTTTCAGGGCAAAGGCCACACTTTTATTTACTTTATAATAAAAATGTTTTTTTTGTAACATAAGATTTTTTGTGTTCCTTTTAGCAAATAGTGTGTTATAAGAGGACATATTTTGTAATTATTCCAAAAAAAATGGTAGTACTAGGTAGAAGGCTAGAATTTTAGGGGGTGCAGACCTATTAAATAAAAATATATATATAAAAATATAGTTGAGGGGAAGAAAGAATTTTTAGATGTATTGGTTGGAAAGTTTTTTGACCAATGGTTGTTCGCTCCAATGTGTATACGGTAAAGGAAGCGGATACGACCCATGTGGAGGGGGTATTTTGTATTTCAGGCTAGTTAGGGCTATTTATTGACTTAATTAAGCGCCAAATCATCACATGTAAGCCTATAAATAGGCCCAATTGTACACCAAGAAGGGATTCCAATCCTTATTCAATAAAAAATAATATTATAGATTTTTTTTTCATATCTTTACTCTTTATAATAATATCATTTACAAATATCCTAGTAATCATTCCAACAAATGTTAGTGGATTATAGTGTGATTAGCCACATAGTTTATCCCCAATTAGCAAAATCTGCTAACATTTTGACATTAGAGGGAGGGCTCGAACCTCCGTTCATCCACAAATTTAAGAAGCTAGTTTGAAGTCTTGTAGCCCATTTCCAAAAAATATTAAGATGATTTAGTCCACATTGTCGAAAATTTCAGAAGAAAACCAAGAGAATCCAAGCCTTGAGAAACAAAAGAGGTAATTCGATAACATTTGCCTTAAAATCACATGCATGTAAAAGATGATGTTCTTATACATGCAAGGCTAGAAAAGATAAAGGTATTTGAACTTTCCAACTTTGAACCCTGTTTGGAAACCTGGGGAAAAGGTGATTGTTGAAAGACCACCAAGAAAGATTTACCCAAAATAGAGGGACTCGAAAACTGAGACAAAAATAAGAATGTCGCACGATGAATCACACACCACTTCAACTACTAGAAGGTGGCGAGCAAGGAGTACAAGGAGGCACAACACTGGAGCAGGTCCCTCACAACCAACAACCCTACCATTGGCACCAGCAGAGCCAAGGATAGAGACCACCGTTGAGTCCATGTTGAAATCCCCAGAGGACATAGAACGAGCAATAGCATGCTGCGGGAAATACAAACAAACTCAGACTGCTCGCCAGCCAGTGATCCAAGCAGCCCCCACGGAGACGAGATGAGAAACTGCTCGCGAGCAAACTAGAATGTCGGAGCGAGCACAGGAGCAGGAGGCGAGAGTGATTGAGCTCACCAGCAAGATTCCAGGGGGAAATAAAAAATCAGCGAGCAACTCGGACCACAAAGATCACGAGCAGGAAGTGAACAAGAACAATCAAATTCGGGCCGATCAAGGGTGAGCTTGAAAGAAAGACTGAGAAATTCTTCTACTGAAAGACCGCCCTTGACTTAAAGAGATCCGAAAAATAATCCACAAATACCGTCTCTATTTCTTCGTCTTTAACCACCACCCTTCCAAACTTTTCTTTAATTAAGTTAATAGAATTTCTCTTTTTCCGTCCACTTGCAGCATAATGGAAAAAAGATGTATTCTTGTCCCCTTCCCTCATCCAGCTCACCTGAGGTCTTTGAAGTCAAAATAATTCCTCTTGACGAAGCGAAACAACCAATCTACTTTCTGTCTCCCTCAGTTTACTTGTTATTTCAACCGTTTGCTCCCAACTCTGAAACTTATAACTAATACACTATTATTCAATTATGAGTAAAACATCAAGTACTTTAGTGAAACTATTTGATAGTCCTTATATATAAGGCTTGAGATAAGTTTATTTTCTCACCTTTCATGATGTTTGGTAGGCTTCAAAACATATTTTGTTAGGCCCAAACAAGAAATCAGCACTTACAAAATTATTTTAAAGATCATTGTAGTCCTTTAGAAATAGAATCGGACACCTTCCTCAGATAATTTTACTGCCTCATTTTAGTGTCATATAATGGGTAAAAAGAATGGGTAAAGGGGTAATATTGAAAATTTATTTCTTTTATCATACCTATCAAACAAAATACACAAAAATTATCTAATGGGTATTCTATACTACCAAATATGAATAACTTTATATTTACATATCTACCAAACATCAATAATATTATTTAATCCCCATAACTTTTTTTAAAGCTCATATTACCATTTTTTTCTTATCAAGGCTTAATAAAGCCTAATAAGCAAATATATTTTAATAAAATAACTAATATTTTTTTAAAATACACAAAAAATTGACGTATGTAAATTAATTTGGGAGAGAGATCCTCTCCTATATGACACACAGCCAGAAGTAGGGATGCAAATGAGTCAAGCCATTCGCAAACTATTCGGGTCTCGGCTCGAAAAATATTCGTTCGAGTTTGTTTGTTAAATTTTACGAGCTGAGCTCGAGCCCAAATTTGAGCTCGATTATTTTATCGAGCCGAGCTTGAGCTTTATGGTATTCGACTCGAGCTTTTTTCGATCACGAATAGGATCGAACTATGCAAACGAGCTTTTTTCGATCTGAACTCGAATTATGCAAACGAGTTTTTTTCGAGCCGAGCTCGAACTATGTAAACGAGCTTTTTTCGAGCCAAGCTCAAACTATAAAAATGAGCTTTTTTGGAGCCGATCTCGAAATATGCAAATGAAATTTTTTCGAACCGAGCTCGAACTAAGCAAACGAGCTTTTTTTCGAGCCGAGCTCGAGCTAACTCGTTTACTTAGTTAACGAATATTTCACGAGCCGAGCTCGAGCTATTCACAAGTTTAAAATTTTACACACGAGTCGAGCTCGAGCTTAATTATTAGAGTTCGAACCGAGCTCAAGTCGACCTCGAGCCTATAACCGAGCAAACGAGCCAAGCTCGAGCTTGACAGTATTCGGCTCGGCTCGGCTCGTTTATATCCCTAGCCAGAGGGGACCCCCTTTTGTAAATTTGAATCACATATGGTGTAACTAGTGCAACTTCAATTCAATTTTGTCCCATTAAATATTTCTAAAATTAAATTGCCATTGAGACAAAAATCCAATTCCACACCATATTCACCAATTGCACCACATTTGCCAATAAATTTGTATCCATTAATTTAAAGAGATCTTCCTGCAAAAAATTGTGTAAAAATAAATTTCACTTTACCTATCTAAAACATTAAACAATTTTTCAAATAGTAATAATTGATATAAAAAATAACTTATCTATATAACAGTTGCATTTTTTTTAAAAGGTATATAACAGTAGCATTTAAAAATGAATATTCACATAAAGTCCTGTTTTTTTTTTATCGGTAAATGTTAGTTGTTAGTATAGTTAGTTACACCAAGTCTCCAAACACTCCAAGAATAAACTCCTAGCTAACCTTATATCTCCCATCTCCCAATTCGTTCCCAGAGGGAATCGTACCCGGGCCACTCACTCAAGTGAGGAACCCGGTGGCCAAGTGAGCTAACTCACATAAACTCCTGTTTACAATAACAGCCGATCCGCTTGATCAATTTCCGTAATCTTACTTATTATATGGACAACGTTAAGATTTTAATTTATTCATTAAAAAATTATGTTACTTTCTATATTTCAAAATAATTTTTTATATTTTTTGTTTTGAGATTTCTCTAATTCTTTTTTCACATTAAAAAAATATGAAAATATTTATAAAAATTAATAAAATATATTTTTTATATGGGTGCGACTATACATACTCCAAATTCCTCTAAACATACTCGAATTACTAAATATAGTCCATTTAAAATACTAAACACACCCCATTTTTTATTATTATACGATTTCCCTTTCTTGACCTAGTCTTCTTCTCTCTCAAGTCATCTTAATGCTCCATAATTGAAAAGAAAGAAACAGTGTGTCACCATTTTTTCTGCTATGAGAACTGAAGCTTGGCATCATCACTTTATCTGTTGCAATCGAACAAAATTTTAAAAGAATTCAACTAGACAAAGTCATGTCTTCTTCTCCACACATCCCATTTTTTTACTATTATACGCTTTTCCATTTTTGACCTAGTCTTTTTCTCTCTCAAGTCATCATAATGCTCCACAATCAAAAAGAAAGAAATAGTGCGTCACCATTTTTTCTGCTATGAGAACTGAAGCTTGGCATCATCACTTTATCGGTTGCAATCGAACAAAATTTTAAAAGAATTCAACTAGACAAAGTCATATTTTTTTCTCCACACATCCCATTTTTTTTTACTATTATACGCTTTCCCATTTTTGACATAGTCTTCTTCTCTCTCAAATCATCTTAATGCTCCACAATTGAAAAGAAAGAAACAGTGAGTCACCATTTTTTCTGCTATGAGAACTGAAGTTTGATATCGTCACTTTCTCTGTTGCAACCGAACAAAATTTTAAAAGAATTCAACTAGACAAAGTCATGTCTTTTTCTCCACGCGACGGCTTCTACATCATTTCCACGCTCCTTCAGATCTAGCCGGAGTTTTTTTTCTCCGACATGAAAACCACCATTTTCCCCATCAATAAATAATAAAAATATATAATTTAGATTAGTTTGATGTCACTAACAAAGCATAAAAAATGAGATTAAATTGATTTGTAAATTGTGTACGTGGATAAAATATGAATTAATCGCCAACATAAATATTTAGGACTTCGTAGAGCTGTAGAATGGTTTTGAGGGAATAAGTTGTTTGTGGATGATGAAATATGAATGAAAATGAAAGTTAGTTGGTTGATAGCAAACATGAGTTAAATATGTATAAATTCGACTTTTAAATTTGATCGTACTGGGGTAGAATCTATTGGATGTGAGAAATGATTGGAGCAATTAGAACGTAAGGATGATGAAGATAGATAAAAGAAGACTAGGTTAAAAATGAGAAAGCGTATAATAATAAAAAATGTGGTGTGTTTAATATTTTAAATTTATTTTTTATTTTAAATAAAGTATATTTAGTAACTGAGGTATATTTAGAGAAATTTGGAAAATATATAGCTGCATCTTTTTATATTTTATTATTTATAAGCTAAGAGAGAGTAAGTGTGTTTTATTTTCCGCCAATACCTAATTTTGCCGCTCACTCCGCCTCCATTCTATACTGTTCCGTCCCTCTATTTTCTCACCCTGCTGCAATCAATCATAACCCTTTTTCAGTAAATCTTTTGGGTAAGTTTTCTGCTTCACTCATTATGTTTGTGTATATGGTTCGACTTCAAATTTCGATTATCCTTGCCGTTTTTGAATTTTTTATTGCATTCTCTTAATTTTTTGCGAATAGAAGTGGGAATTATGTTGCTTGTAAAACGAATTCTCTTACCTTTTGGGTGCTGATGTGATTTTTTAATTGCGAGTGTGATTGTCTATGACCATCTGAATTTGCCTCAGCTGAATTATTATAGATTCGAATTAGTGCCTAAAAAAGAGAAGAGGGCATTTGCAGTACGCTTACACAGTTGCTTTTTGATTTCCAGAGGTATTTCAATTCTTTAAATGGTGTATATAATATTTTCCGTCTGACAGAGACATATGTATTTGTTTTTCTTTTCCTGGGCTTGAATGATTATTTAATGGTTTTGGAACGAGCCTCAGATTGCTGTGACATTTGAAGGACTGCTTTTGTAATGACAACGATCTTTATGTTTACAATTTTTTGTTGTTAAATGCATATGTATGTAGTTTCTGATATCTAAAGGTTCCTTAATGGAGATAAACAGAACTGCAATTTTCCTGAATTAGTTCTTTATTGACCAGGTTGTATTATTCGTTAAAATGACATCTGTTTCCACATATCCTGCATGGGCCTTGAATGGTAGAACAATTTATCCAAACACATCAAAGAGCAATCCTGAGTTTATTTGCAATTATGTGAGTGGTAGTTGCAATCAAACGTATCATTCCATGTCCTTATCTGCAAATGAGAAAGCAATAGACTGGAGGCAAGAGAGGCCGTCTCTCAGGAGTGGATTTGGTTGCAGAGCAGTGAAGGTTGAGACGAAGCCTTTCTTTTCTCTGGGAAGTAAATTTCATCTTGAAGATGTTATTGAAGCTCAGCAGTTTGACAGAGATACCCTCAGTGCCATATTTGATGTGGCACTGGAGATGGAGAAGATCGAGAAGAACTCCGCCGGAAGCCAAATTCTTAAGGGGTATTTGATGTCCACGCTGTTTTACGAGCCCTCAACCAGAACTAGGCTTTCATTTGAGTCTGCTATGAAACGTTTGGGTGGAGAAGTTTTGACTACTGAGAATGCACGAGAGTTCTCATCTGCAGCAAAAGGAGAGACTCTTGAAGGTAGTTAATATTTGTGTTTTGAGTCTTTATGATGATATGCTAAGTTTGGTTATATTGTCTTTGTCCTCAGACACCATAAGAACGGTTGAAGGATACTCGGATATCATAGTCATGAGGCATTTTGAGAGTGGTGCTGCCCGAAGGGCAGCAGCGACGGCCAGCATTCCAATTATTAATGCTGGTGATGGCCCTGGGCAGCATCCAACACAGGTCTGGAAAATTGTAGTTGCTTATTAGATACATATCTTTGTCAATAGAGTTTTTTAAGATCAATGCATTATTTATGCTTATTCACAATGAAACCATCAACACTAGGTGATTGATGGGATTCTACTCCCCATCAAGGCAGTTTACAAGCTAAGTAAAAAAGCAGGAGATCGATTATTACAGCTAGATGAAAAGTATAATAATTTAGGTTGTTGTTTTTTTCCTTTGTATATTCGGTTCACCCATTTTCCATTCCCATGATTGAGTGATTGGCTAGGTAACTTGTTTCCTTTCATAGATGTAGTTAAGGTATAAGAAGAGCTATGTACGCACATTGAAAGTTAAGCAAAAAATATATTTTGAGTATTATCTCGACTACAACGTTACTGCTAGGATAATCTGGAATTTATTCTTTGTTGCTAGAATTAAATTACCACATTCCCTGAGGTTTCATCAGTGATTTGAGTTGTATTTGACTGCTTTCTGCTCATCGTTATTGACATTTTGCATGCAAAAAGAAGAAAGAGGATTTAGAATATAATCCAAGTGTATCTTTATTTATTACAATTTAAGCTTTTAGAAGGCTGGATTTATTTTCATTCGTTCTCAGGTGAACTGTAGAATAGCTTTTGTACTGTTAAATGATATGTGGAGGTGATTTTCTCTATGTTATATGTGATGTAGTTGGTCAAGAACTCTGTGTTTTACCTTTTCTAGTCTAGATGAGTCATCATTGTTGATTTACTGTATCAACATAATCACTTTTATGTCTGGCTTGTTATAGGTTTAAACTTTCCAAAGAAATCTAGAATAAGGGTTAAGGGAAGGTATATCATATTTTGGGAACAGTTAGCGCCATTTCAATATAATAATTGAATTCATATATGCATTTGTGTAGCAAATGCAATTTTTTTTACTAAGTTGTAATTTTTTTATGGATACTTTGATGACTGCTGCACTATTCTATGTTTCACATTTTTCCTTTACTGTCATCATCCCGGTTTTGAAGGTTGACCTAGCAATGAGTTGGTGAAGTGGGTTATGCTAGAGTGTAAGTTTGTTATGTTTCTCAAGTGAATGATCAGTATTTTTTGTAAAAAAATAATCAAGTTATATAAGATTAGTATTTTGGATACTTTATGCTGGAACAGTGACCAAAATATATTTTGTTATTTTTATGTCAATATAGTTATCATATTGATTTCTTTACTCGAGAAACCCAATCAGAAAGTTACAGAAGTATATTAGACCCTACCTTGTTTACTACGATAATTTTTTTAACCTGCTTGGGCTTGAAAAGTTACTGATATATATTACTCCCTCCATCTCATGTCTTTCTTCATTTGGGACAGAGGTAGTATATTTTATCGAGTATGTATATCAGATTAGACGAATGCTTCATCTATGGTATTAACAGTATATTCATCTAAATTTTGGCGATAAACAGGCCCTCCTAGATGTGTACACTATCCAAAGAGAGATAGGGGAACTTGATGGCATCAAGGTTGGACTTGTCGGTGATCTTGCATATGGGCGGACAGTCCGCTCGCTTGCCTATTTGCTTGCCCAATACAAGGATGTCAAATTCTACTTTGTCTCACCTGAAGTAGTAAAAATGAAGGTAAGATCATGGAGTTATCTACATATTGGGTGTAAACTTAAGGGTGATAACATTAACTTCTTCCAAACAAGTCAGTTTGGGCAAAGATATTTATTCTTCATGCATACATGGTTATATGAAATTAGATTTGTTTTTAGGTTAATATCATTTTTAGTCCATAAAGTTCACTTCTGTCTAATTTTGGTCCTCCTGTCGCTCACTCGTACATCTGGTCCCACCTTTAGTTGGTCATCCATTTTCTGATGGTATCAACTACTTCGGGATTCTAATTGTAATTATTTAAAATGACATTTAAGTGTAACTGTAAAAATATTAATAAATTTTTTAAGTAACATTCATCACCCTCAAATAGTTGATTTTGTCAGTCAATGGACTGTCAACTAATAGTTGTTCCACTTTCATGACCAAATTTGATAGAGAGTGAAAGAGGGGGACCAAAAATGATATTACCCCGTTGTTTGGTACAGAGAGCGTGATTGAATTCTTGTTACAGGATGACATTAAAGAACATTTAAGATCTAAAGGAGTTGAATGGGAAGAGAGTGCCAATTTAATGGATGTAGCCTCTAGATGTGATGTGGTGTATCAAACCCGAATTCAGCGGGAAAGATTTGGAGAAAGAATAGATCTATATGAAGAAGCTCGAGGCAAATACATTGTGGATCAAAATGTGCTTAATGTTATGCAGAAACATGCTGTTGTAATGCATCCTCTACCAAGACTTGATGAGGTAGGCTTCATTTTTCTGCTTAGCATCTTGTTGTTTTTCAAATTGATTTACAGGTTTTTACTTGGAGAGATTTCAGATAACCGTTGACGTAGATGTTGATCCAAGGGCGGCCTATTTCAGACAAGCGAAGAACGGCCTCTATATTCGCATGGCTCTCTTGAAGCTCTTACTTCTTGGTTGGTAGAAGATGCTCTTTCTCCACAAGTTTTTGGAAACTATTTCCTATCTTTCACCTCAGTCATAAACTTTGGTTTTACGTTTTGGGGTTTGATTTTTTGGCAGTAGTAACGGTGCATTTTAGGAACAATTTGCAGAGTCCCTCAGTGTTCTTATATGATGCACCGTGACTAAAAATTTGGGGGTATGAATTAGTGAGCGGGTAAAATTGATGTTTTATTTCATAATATGATGTTACCAACGTAGCTCCAAGTGATCGGATGTAGAGGTGGCTGGTTGGTATTGGACTTACAGCATCACTTTTTTAAATAATATTTGATTATGAGTTCTTCTAAAATTCATTAAACAGTGACACTTCGTATATTAAATAGTAATGTTATGATAAACAGTATTCCCTTATTCTCATAATTGTTTGCACACCGGCGATTGCCATGGGGGTTCCAAACCCTTACGGTCTCTAATTCAAAGCTTTTGTATCTGTATCTATAGCAATACGAATAAGGGTTTGCCTTCATATGGGAGTTGAGAATGACTCCGGCGAAAGAAAGGGTCGTGGAGCCCAGAGGAGGACGAATCGTTGTAGAAATTGGTGGAGTGAAGGAGATGGGATAATTAGCCATAAAAGCCATCGGAGGGGGAGGGTTAGAAATAGTTTACGGGCCAGAAATGAATTATAAGTCAAATTGTACGTAAAGTTCGGTTTGACCAGAAAAGAATTGGGCAATTAAGAAACCATTTCTGTGCTACCAAACATGGTAAACGTTGGAAATTATTTTGTTATCCGGGCATTTCACCCCTACCAAATGTGCCCTTACAATTGTACTAGCATTGTAAGAAATAACTTTAAGAGAGTGCTTAGTTAGCCCCTTTTGGAAACAAGTAATGATAATCAAAGTTATAATATATATTTGAAATAACTATGATTTTGATTTCCAAAAACTAAAAGAGTGTTTGGTTAACTATTTTTGAAGGTGAGTAGCGACAATCAAAGTTATATTGTGTGTTTGAAATGACTTTTTATGACTTTGATTCCCAAAAACTAAAGGATCTACCATAGTTCAGCTATTTGATAACTATGACTTTCATTCCATACGCTTTCCATTTCTATACAATTTTCATTCCTTACAATTATACCAAACACCCCTGAAGTAATTTATCATAGTTTAATTTTTTAGAAATATAACTTTAATTCATGTACCATTTTTATATCTTACAATTATATAAATATCAAACACCCCTAAATATAATTAAATGGTACTAATTTCTTTTAAAAAATATTATCAATTCTCTGTATCAAAAAAGTCCTCAACACATAATACACATTCCCATAATATGATTTGAAGACAATTGGTTTTTCAAATCACTAAAAGCCCGACCCGATTCGTAAAAGAGCCCAGTTCAACTAAGATTCAACGTCGTCGTTCAGTTGTTAAACCCTTGCCTCCTCCCACATCAAGTTTCTCTGCCGCTCAGGCTCAGCTCCTTCCTTGAATCTGTCAGGCGCCTGTGTGAATCCTTTCAAGTTCACAGATCAAATATTCTGGAGATTCGGAAAACGTGTTGAAAATCCGAAAAAAAATGAGTGCATTCAATGCATTCAAAGCGAATGTTCCAGTTGCGTGGAGCCCTAATCTGTACATAACGCTGGTGAGGGGCATTCCGGGCACTCGAAGGCTTCACCGGCGCACGTTAGAAGCCTTGCGCCTCACCAAGTGTAACCGCACTGTCATGCGCTGGAACACGCCCACGGTCCGGGGAATGATTCAGCAGGTTTTCAATTTATCGTTTTTCTATAATTGCTATTTGTTTTTGGACGATTTACTTGTGTTGCGATTACGAGTATGCGTGTAATTGTTCATAATTTTATTTTGAGTTCGTATTGTATCGGTTTTCGAAATTCAGGGGAAAAGGTTGGTTGTGGTTGATTCAGCAGTTTTCAATTTTTCGTTCTTTGCTGTTATTGTTATTTGTTTTTGGGCGATTTATTTGTGTTGCGATTACGATGATGCGTGTTGTTGTTTATAAGCTTGTTTTTTATTTTGTTTTTGTTTTGATTTTTCTGAATTCAGGTGAAGAGGTTGGTTGTTGTTGAGACCGAGGAAATGTACAATGCTCGGAAGCAGAAAATCGCTAATCACCGAGCTCTGCGCCCGCCGTTGGTCGTAAATCACCACTCTGCTCCAATTAATGATTCTTCGGCTTAATTGCTGAAATTTTCGTTGGTTAGTTCTTTTAATTTCATTATTAGTATAGATTCAACTGCTTATTTGATTAGATTGCCAAATCCACTTTAATTACGCATTGCTCATCCTTTACTTCTGGCGATTGGGATTCACTTTTAGTTGGTCTCAGTTACAGAAGTTCTTCTCACTCTTATTTTCATAAACATGCTGTCTTACTTGCCAGTAATATATTGATAAAATTAATTTATATATGTTATTTTTTGGCACGTAATTCATCAATGGAATGATATAGAAGTTAGGGTAATATGTGGTTAATGAGAATAAAAGGGGATAAATTCACCTTTATCATATTTCATACGTTGGCCCAAAATAAGTTAATCATTAAACCATTTTGATTAATTACCTCTTTCCGTATAATGATTTAATTTTTTGTCAACCAACAATAGTTCTTCACAACTCATTGAAAAATTCGATCCAAGCACCCTTTTTATGTGCTTGGATGTTGCTAGAGTCTCGGCTAGAGCAAATCACTGTGTTAGTCTTAGAATCTCAAGTTTAGAATCATTAAGCATGAACTTCTTCCATGCATTTTAGTAATTCATATTATTTTTTCGACAATTCTTTAACTTAAGAGGTGTTCAAGGAATACTGACTGCATGAGTTCACTTATTAGAAGTTTAATGTAATGAAACTAAGGGTCTGTTTGCAATAGCTTCCCAAGGGATGGAATCACTTTTCATAAAAGCGTCTCCCTCACAGATTTTGAATTAGAAGTTCTATTCTCTATTTTTTAGTGATTGAAAACATGCCTTAAATTGTTATCTGCTAAACTGTTGAAGGCTTTGAGTGAAGATATTGAGTTTAGCCTTTCCTCAACATCAGGGAAATTAAAGTTTAGGATTCATTATTTTTAACACCTCTGCTGTATCTTAGTTCCCCTACTTTGCAACGAAGATAATGAGTTCAAGTCAACATTGTATATTCTTATCTTATTACTTATATTTTGTTGTAGATTGAAGCCTATGTGTCGTCCTAGAATAAAACTTTTCATCAAAAGATTAGGGAGGCAGGTGGCCCTCAAGTGCAAAGATCAAGCGCCAAAGTCGGAGCTCATGCTGAAAATTGTAGTCGTCCAACCTCTGGTAGTTATTGTTGTTAAAGACCATATATTTGGTTATTGAACGAAATGACACTTACTCTAGAACATAAAAAGTTGTGAAAGTGAAACCAATTTCTTTGCTTAGCCCCATCCATGTTTCTATTGTCTTCCTCTTTTTCTGCTATTTCTTGTTACTTTTTTTTTTATCTTTTTCTTTTGTGCATTTGGTTGCACTTGAATTTCAAATTTCAGTTTGACATAATTTTGCTTAGAATGGGTGATTTCTTGGATTAGCCTGAATCATCATACGTCCTCTCATGGGCATTGGAACCTAAGTTAGTTGGTTCCATTTGACCCGCTGCCTTCCACCAGAATTTGGGACATTCTTCCTCCCAAAAAATCCTCCTTTGCCTCACCGATCTTGACAGAGGAAAGGAGACCACTTCTTTGTCTTCTCTTTTCTGTTGAATTTCCAGCACCTTCTCTCATCTCCTTGATACATTACTCTCTCTTCGATTTTTCTCTTCTCTCTCTTTTCATATTTTTATCTCTTCTCCACTTCTCAAATTTTCAATTACCATTTTAGATTACAGATTTTCAATTTGCTTTAAAAATTATGTTTGCGTCAATTTGATTTTGGGAACTCCCTGACCCTAAACCACCTGCCTTTTTCACTGCTCAGAGCCCACTTACTCCAAATGCCTCTAATTTAGTGAATCAACTTACTGTTACACTACCACATGGCAGATAGTTAATATCGTAAGTGAAAATATCGTTTCTCTACATTTTTATATCGTGTCTCATTTTATTCACTTCTTGATTTTGTGCGTGAGTGCTTTATCAGAACTTTTTTTGTCGGGTGGGTATATACATACAATACATAAAAGAACAATTTAGTAATATTTCCAGAACAATACATTAATATTCAAGAACAAGTTAATAATATTGTTGTGAATTAATTGACTTCAAGACTTGAACTACTCAAGCAATAGTCAGAACTGTGAAGAAAGAATTTACGTGGTTCGATCAATCGATCTATGTCCACGGATGAAGTTTATCACTTTCACTAATTAATGGAAGAATAATGTTTACAGAGTACAAAGTTGTGTGTTTCTTTGGTTTGAATGCACATATATATAATCCTAATTCCTAACTGAATTTCACACCCGTAACCAATCAATAAGTTTTATGGTTACAACCGCCAAGAATAACTGATCAGAATTCCAACGGAATTATTCCTCTAACCGCTTGAAATAACCAACTAAGCCACTGTGATTTAGTTCGCCTTCGTTCTCCTTGTCTAAGTTGTTAAGTATATTTAGTTTATAACTGTTGCTTCAACATGGAACATAAAACATCTTCAGTTTGACTTAAAAAAACTGGTGCATTCAACTCAGGATAAGTAACTCAGGATTGTGCTTTTAGGTAACTGAACTTTCAGTAAACAAGTGTCTTCAGGATCGGATCACTCAGGAAGTGAGTCAGGATTAGTGCACTCAAACTCAATATCAACCTTCGCTCAGACTCAGGATTAAATCTTTCAGGTTCATGATCTTTTCTCAGAATCCAAACTCAATTGTCAGACTTCAGGATTAGTACTCAGAATTTAGGATCAGAATTCAAGATTCAAACTTAGCTTAATTTTTACACATTACAAATATATTATAATATCTCTAGGACAATTCACTATTACCCCCAAGATAATCAGTAATACCCATTTAAAATTCAAGTGCATGTATGCACTCTATTGCACACAAAAAATTCTCTAATGATTAATATTAAAATGAATTAAAATAGAGAGATTTTAAAATTGAGAATTTTTATTTTGCAAAACTAGTTTTCATACGTTTGTTTTTATATCATCATCAAGCTCGATCAAATACAAAAAATTTAGTTGAATTAATTTAAGTAGATAAAATTTAACAATTAGAATTAAAAAAATAGAGAGATTTTGAAATTGAAAATTTTGACTTTGCAACATTAACTTGCATATGTTTGTTTTTATCATCATCAAACTCAAATTTTCTAATTGACTTAACTAATATAATATGAATTTACTAGCAAATTATTTTAAAATAATTTAAATATCTTATTAAAATAAAAATAACTTACATGTATATGATGATAAAATCATATAAAAGTTGATTACATTGAGTGTTCCATAGATAATTATTTATAGGGTAAATTCTCAAACCATACATTCATAACACTATTTTCTAAATCATACTCTCATTTCCCCTTATTTTCCTTTGATATATTTGTGGTCCCAACACATTTTTTTTTTGGACTTTGCCTTTTTCCCCAATCAACTCAGCACTCTGCAGACTGCAGTCAGTCAGCTGTGTCATTTTTTTGTGTTTTCTTTAATTTTATCAATTTTGAAAATTTTTATGTTATTTTTATTTTTCAAATCCAAATTAAGTTCCAGATTTCCTTCTTTTCATTTTTTATAAATATAAAATTTTTTAAAATTGATTTTTTTTTTTTTTGTGAGATGGTTTAGAAATGATACTGACCATTATTTGGTATATTATGGCAAAAAAAAAAAAACTCTATTATTCAATACTCCCTCCGTCCCATAATTATTTTCACACTTTCTTTTTTTCGTCTGTCCCACAATTGTTTTCATACCCTATAAATGAAAACTATTACTTTAACTTTATCCTCACAATATTCACATATTTACACAAAATACTACTACCTCCGTCCCAGGAAAGTTTGCGGTACTTTCCTGGGCACAGGTTTTAAGAAAAAGTGTAATGAGTAGAATATGTATGGTAGAGATTGTGAGGTAAAGATTTTAAAGGTGGAGATTTAAAGGAATATTTCCATTTTAGGAGTATGCAAACTTTTGTGGGACAAATTAAAAAGGAAAGTATGCAAACTTTTGTGGGACGGAGGTAGTATTACTTTTACATTCAATCTAACTAATCTTATTATTTTAATAATATAACTTTACACATCATCCCACTTTTCTTAAAAACGGTGTCATCTCAAAGGTGAAAACACCTCTGGGATGGAGGGAATATTTTTTTTTTACTCTATTAGCAAAATTTTTGTACAAATTTGAAAACAGTGGTAAACAATATGCCAATTTGAAATATTCATTTTTAATTAAATTTCTTTTACTTAATAGAACAAAAAATATTTGCATAAATGCCTAAATAAAATTGCATTATAAGTCTAAATTGCATAATCACCTAAAATTTGTATAATTGTTTTACAAAATTGCGTAATCGTGTAAAAAATTCGAGAAGCAAGAAAAAAAATGCTCAAATCCCAAAGTGTGTGTGGCCCCAAGTGACAAAAAAATGTACTCCCTCCGTCCCAGAAGACATTGCGGAGTCTTTTGGGCACACAGTTTAAGAAAAATATATAAAAAATATATTTTTATGAATATTATATGTATATTGTGAGAGTGGAGTTTAATAAATAGTTTCCACTTTTAGAAGTGCAAACTTTTTGTGGGATAGACAAAAATAAAAAGTATGCAATGTCTTTTGGGACGGAGCGAGTATTATTTTGAAATGAATTGTATTAATTTTAAAGTTTGATTGAAAATATGATGTTATATTATACGGGCTTATTTGGTTCGTAAGATAAAAGTATCTATCCGTAAAAAACATGCATGTTTTTGGCGGATAGATATTTTTATCTTACGAACCAAATGAGCCCTACATGTATTGTTTGGCAATTATTCATTACTATTTATATTTTTTAAAAGTTACCTCTGCTATTAAAAAGGAAAAAAATACAAAGAAGAACACACTTTATCCTAAAATACAAAGAGGGCAAGTGTACAAAAATTATGAAAAATTCACTCAGAAATACAATTCAAAATAAATATAAATATATTACTCCCTCTGTCCCGCAGGAATTTGCACACTTTCCTTATTTGGACGTCCCACACAAATTTGCACACTACTAAAAAAGGAAGCATTAATTTACGTGCACACTCATAAACCTTTACACATATTTACCCACATACCACTACTTTATATATAAAACTATTTTTTCTTAAAAAATGTGTCGTCCCGTAGGGTGCAAATTCCTACGGGACGGAGGGAGTACTATAAAATTGCACATTTACCCTCTTTGTATATATACTACACAAATTATCCCTCTCTATGTGACTGTTCCTTAATAAAAAAAATTACCCTTTGTCAAATTGCAAATTGCAATAAGGGTGATTTTTCAATAATAATAGTGGCAATTTTTAATAAATGAACTTGAGTGGTAAGGTGTTCACAAGACTTATTCAATATTTTATTTAGTGGAATACGTAATATTTATTTTGAATCGATTGGTTTACATCCCTAATTGTAACTAGCCTTTCCCAAGGCGT
Organism: Prunella vulgaris; assembly: GCA_026898435.1. Lineage (NCBI taxonomy): Eukaryota > Viridiplantae > Streptophyta > Magnoliopsida > Lamiales > Lamiaceae > Prunella > Prunella vulgaris. The sequence goes on along the minus strand of JAPKLY010000076.1, from coordinate 799,946 downwards.
GCAATTTGGCGAAAATTCCAACCAAAGGCGCGGTGTTATATGTACATGCCTCTGTTTGGGCAAAGTTATACCTACTATCCCTGAACTGATCCATCAAACCGGGTCCTCCCACAAGGGCTCCGACAAGATCATTCGGGTTGGAACCGTTGTGCCTTAGCCAACTATGGTAGCTCTGCATGCACCCAACAAAATCCTTGCTATCTCTATACGACGTCGCAGATGCTCCCCTGTGATGCACTCTTTTGGGATATGCTGGCCCATATCCTACCAAGTAGCTCAACCGCATGGGATTGGAGCCCAAAATGTATTCAATTTGTGATACGACGAAGGAGAGAATGTCATCCGGTCCCACTGAGCTGTGTTGGCAGGGAAGCATTTGATTGGCGGAGCGGAGGTGGTTGGAGTAGGCGGCGAGCAGCAAGAGTGCGGCGGCGACGTACTGCATGTTGTTCCAGCGGCGGGTGTAGAGGAGGCCGCCGGGGGTTCTCTTGACGTTGGTGGAGTTGTTCATGTTTAAGCATGCACAAAGGTAGTGCTCTGCTTTTGACTTGTATTGTTGGAGGGTTTGCTTCTCTTTTTCAGTTTTCCCTTCCATCGGTAGCTGCAGGATTAGGACTATATAATTAAGTTATAATGTGTGGGTCAACTTAAAAAATAATAATAATAATAAGTTTTGTGGGATGGAATCACTTTTCATTTTTCAACAAGTCCATAAATATAAAATCATAAAAATAAATTTTACTTTATAAAAATAAGCCCATAAAATTAAAAATAAATAGTGATTCATATTATCATGAAAATAGTCTATGCAATACTTTGTCAAAAGATTAAATTTTATACGAAAATGATTCATGATAAGCTTATCATAAAACTGTTTTAAAATATTAAATATTTGATTAAATGTATCAAAATATTCATCAGGAGTATCAAAAGTTGATGTCAATTGTATTTGTAACATAATATCATTAATTAACCCAAGATTTTTATATTTTTAATGTGATTATTGATACACATGGTCAAATATTTGATATTTTAAAACTGGTTTATGATAAGCTTATTATGAATTATTTTATACAAAACTTTACCTTCAAATATACATTAATTTAAATAATTGATTATTCCATTTAACACAAATTCTAGTATGCACTATGTGCATAATATGTACTCCATTCTTCCTATAGAAATTTGCAGACTTTTCTTTTTGGCATCCCATAAGAACTTGCAGACCTAAAAAAGAAAATTCTTTCGTAAACTCAACTCTCATAATATTTACATATTTACACAAAATGTCATTATTTTTTATTTTTTGGATCCATATTACACTCAATCCAACTAATTTTTTTTACTTTTTACATAGAATTTTACCAAACTACCCTTTAAAACACTACTTTGTTCCACTTTTTTCTTAATATCGCGCTCCTCCCCCCTTGCAAGTTTCCATGGGACGGAGGGAATACTTATAAGTTTTAAACTCATCTTTGATTTTAATTTTAATTTTTTCAAAATACATAGTACATGTCAAATTATATATTTTTGTGCTATTATTAATTACTTCTGGAGATACTACTAATTCCTTATTTAGTATTATTGATTCCTTCTTGAAATATATTAATATTAATTAAGATATATATATTTTTAAAATCCTATGTATATACCATGTAAATAGTGCATAACAAAAATAACTCTTCATTTAAAACTAGAAAAAGATAAATAAGAGTGAAATTGAAGAGAGATATTATAGTAAATAAAGTTACCATGGCGGCAAGGACTTGAACACCGGCATACTTCACATCCCAGCTGAACTCTGTAATGGCCCATGTGGTTCCACCAAATTCCTCTCCATTTTGAATCAAATAATTAAAATAATACTTCTTTTGTCCTAAGGTAAGTTTTCCACCTTCTTTTTCAGGTTGTCCCATAACAGTACATTTTGCCTTTCATAAATTATAAACACAATATCTTATAAATTAATAAATAGATATTCTTTTAAACAATTATTATTTTTATTTTTAGCATTATTCATTATTTTACATAAAAATCAACATATATTTCACCATGTGTAATTAATAAATAAATAATTAAAATTTATAAAAACTAATTACTTTGGAACGGATGGAGTAAATTATGTTATCAGTTGCAGCTTGGTACAGCCACATACTAGCCCATAACAATTCATCCTTGTATCCACTCGTCGACAGGTAATACCTCTTAATTCCTTCAATGCTCTCGTCATATTTCCCTCTGAATTTGTCTCCAAATTCGAACAACTGCTAACATTTAATTAATGTTAATTCATTATTTTAAAATTAACTTGTACTAAATAATACTCCCTCCGTCCAGAGCAATTTGCAAGGGAGGAGGGGCACACAAATTAAAAAGAAAGTAGAATAAAATAAAATAAAAAGTAGTGTTTTGAGGGTTAATTTGGTAAAATTTTATGTAAAAAATGAAAAAGTTAGTTGGAATGAGTGTAATGTGGGCCCAAAAAGTGAAAAAATAATGACATTTTGTGTAAATATGTATATATTGTGAGGGTGAAGTTTATAAAAGAGTTTTCTTTTTTTTGGTCTGCAAGTTCCTTTGGGACGTCACGAAAAGGAAAACTTGCAAGTTCCTCTGGGACAGAGGGAGTATGTCACAGCAAGTTAATAAAGGAGGATCATAGAATATGGAAAAAGGAACGATATACATTGGTGGAGCCAAAATTAAAATATAGGGTTTGTATCAGTTGTTGCTATTCTTGATTCTGTTTGAGTGGGTACAATTTGATGAAGTGGGTTTATTAATGGGATATGTGGTGAAAGATTTATTATTGTCTTTGTACAAAAATGAGATAGTGCCAGCAAATCCAAATGAACAAATTAAGTGGCACTGTTGAACAAGCTTTTGAGATGGATCCGACTTTGAAGGTAAAAAGAATGATGAAATCTTAGAACAAAAATTTCAAAACTGAATTAAGTGAGAGGTGAGCGAAGCTGTAAATCGAATGTGCATGGACAAATATTGTTGCATGGTGGAAATTGAATAGTCCTAGTTTGCTCGTGATCGATGTTCTTGTATATATCGATAGTAGAAAAATAACATTTATGTATGTTACACACTTGGGGAAAATAGCAGGCCGGCCGGGTTACAGCATGTCCCAACCATGCATGTTGTAGCTCCGATATCTCCATTAGCATAATTTTTTTATAAAATGGACAATTTCATATCAATGTTCTTTACCTGTTTTGCATGTTCCAGCAGAAGATGAGAGTACAGAGGGTTTGTTTTCCTAAACACGATTGAGGCGGCCGCCATGGCTGCCGCCGTCTCTGCTGCCACTTCCGTCCCAGGGTTCTCCTCGTCTACCTTGTAAGCACGCCGTGATGTCGTCATGTCCTCCGGCCGCTGCCAGCAAAGGTGATCCGTGTCGCCGTTGCCTACCTGATCATCATCATTATCACCGGTTATGTAAATAATCATTAACCATTGATCCATACAAAACAAGAAACGGGGGATATAATTGGCAGATCACAGAGATAAATTCACAAGTAATTGTAACATTACTTAATAAACGTATAAGGCAGAATTTTATACTTCCTCATCTACAAAATCATGTGATCAATTGTTTACACGTGATTTAATACATAATATCAAAAAGTATTATGGATTATTGTGAGGTCCGTTTATAAATAAAGTCACACTATCTCATAATATCATTTGACATATCACATTAAACCATATACAAATATTTGAACATTTCTTGTGAATGGAGTAGTATCAATTCCGGAATTGGAATTTTTATGATGAATCGATAATATTGTTTGGTCTATAAAGGAATATTGTTCAGTATATAAGTTACAGACAAACACTTATATACAAATTTCTACGGATTTAAGATCCGTAGAAATATTCATTTTTGAAAATTCGCGGGTCTAAATCGGGTCGGGTCGAATTTGAGTATTTTTTTCCAAAATTCGCGCAGCATGTGATTTCGCTCCCAGGTATGTTACAGTTGGGGTAAATGCATGTTACTTTAAGGCAAAATGTATGTTACAATCAGATTAAATGTTGTTTTCTACACATATTCATTTATTTTTGTAGAAGTAAATATTTTTCATGCAATGTAACACATGTATATGTTACATTGTATGTGTAACACATATTTATTCTTAATAAAAATACATTTTATCCTATAGTAACACATATATGCTCATATAATAACACAAATTGAGGAACAAATATGTGTTACAAATAGAGTAAATATGTATTACTGCAAATTTATGTTACAATTGGAGTAAATTTGTGTTACTGCAAATGTGTGTTATATCTAGAGTAAATGTGTGTTACAATTAGAGTAAATGTGTGTTACTGCAAATGTATATATGTTACAATTAGAGTAAATGTGTGTTACTGCAAATGTGTGTTACAATGAGAGTAAATGTGTGTTACTGCAAGATCAAATGTGTGTTACTATATGCAAAAACATTTATTTATCCTTATAAAAATATATATTATATTATATATAACATATATAAGGTATTAAATGATGTATTAAATACATGAATAACATATTATTAACATAAATCAACAAAGAGAATAAAAAATAAATTAA
>JAPKLY010000076.1:715095-778242 GCA_026898435.1 Prunella vulgaris | reverse complement strand
ATGTAATTTGAATTTTTACGATAATAAAGTCTAATATATATATATATATGTATATACTCTAATATATATATATATATTCGAAATATATAATAAATTTGAAACTTTTAATATAAATAAAATTTGAAATATATCATATATAAATATATCATCAGTCTCTATATAAACCACCTTTTCAACTCCAGTCTCTATATAAACCAACTTTTAATAATTATTTTATTTTAAAAAGTTAACTTTTTGCACGTAAGCATGTTCACCATTAAAATATGTGTAAGTTAGCATTAATTAATTTTTTTTTTGTAATGATGTAATTTAGAATATCAAGGCATTAAATATACAACTAATATTATTAGAAAGAAGAGCCCACATATATCTAAGAGCTAAATCATAATTAGAGATAATATTGTAATTTTATAATTAATTTTTAATTTAAATTATTTTAAAATTCTGCACGTGCAGAATCTGGACTCATATCTTTACCTTTTTATTAAACATGTTTGCCAAATAGGAGAAATATTATTTGCTTAGCAACCATCATTAGTTAATCAATAAAGTAGAAATATTGATAATGCAACTTCAAGAAAATAAAATAAAAAAAATTAAAATTCTGTCTTCACTAACATATTTTTAAAATCAGAATATGCTCTCTCTCTCTCTCTCTCTCTCTCTCAAATACGTAGAATTATTAAAAATATATGTTTTTAATATAAATTATATTATATAAATTTTGTGTTTTGTTGATAATTTATTTTATAAAAATTAATATTGAATTGATGCTAATGTATACAACACAATTAATTTTATTTGTATAGGAAAGTGTTGATAGAATTTACTAATCGTGTTTGTTTATGTGACTTTATGTCGGATTAATTCTACCAAACAATAATCTTTGAGTTTAGTGTTCTTGGATATAGAGAGAGAAAATGGAAAGCTTAGAGAGAGAAAGTAAAGTGTAGGAAATGTATTATCATCCCCGGAAATGTACAAGAGAGGTCTTATTTATAGGTGTGCGAGTGTGAGACGACACCTTACGAGCCTATATGGCTTCCGGTGTTGACGAGGGTTCCTTACCTCGTCTTGGTCCCTCACACTGCTTCCTATGTCGTGCCTCATCCTACTAATATGCCTTAGACTAGATGGACCTCATTAAAAATCTCGTCGTAAACCACCCTTGTGGATAAACCGGACAGAGGGAAAAAGAGCTCAACCATCGGGATCTAATAGGCTACGGGGCGAGCTCCTAGGCGAGCTTGGAGGTGGGCTCCTGGGCGAGCTCGAGGGCAAGCTCCGGTGCCTTGCGTGGCTTCTGGGTGCCGTGCAATGATGGACCTCGGCGAGGTCCTCGTGGGGGTAGGGGCGAGCTCCTTTATGCGAGCTGCCCCCATGTGGGCGAGCTCTGGACTTTCGCGGATCCGGGCGAGCCCTGGCGACCTGCCAAGCCTTGGTGATTATTCTTATGCCGATTGTATTAGTTCGCCAGGCCAACATTTGCCCCCCAGCTCGCGTGCATCATGACTTCGTCAAATGTGCGGGCGAGCTGGAGAACTTGAATCTCGGTGAACTATCCTTGGGTGATTGCTGAGCTAGCAAGCGAGCTCGGCCAGGGCGGTTGTTTTCGGCCGATGTGGTGCGGGAAACCAGGAGTCGTGCACGCCTTTTGAGGCCTCGGTTCCCGCCCACAATCATGACAATTTTCAAATCTTTTCGCACTTCCCGAATATCACACCTCGCCCCAACGCCTATAAATAGGGGAAGGTGAGTTCATTCCTCACTTTTCCACTTCTGAGTTTTTAGAGTAGTTTCCGGCGAACGGCACCTCCATTTCTGACGAAGTTTCCGGCGCTCCTCAAGGTAGAAAACTCACTTTCTTCTTCCCTTTCATTTCTTTTCTTCCAATTTCTTCAAGTTCTTCGGGAATTTTGGACATTTCCGGAGACTTTTTGAACCTTTTCCAGCTACCTATTACTGTGACTCCGGCGAGGAGACTTTGGACTGATTTCTGGACATTTACGGACTGCATTGTGACTATGTCGACCCATGAATCGAGTGGGACTCCTTCTAACCGTAACCCCAGAAAACAACCAATAATTGAGAATGAGCCTCTTCCTCAGATTTCTCACGTGGATGTCGGCTCTAGCTCCGAGGCAACCTCGGTAGCTCCCCGGACTCCGGCGAGCTACTTGGCGAAGTCCACACAGACACGGAGGTATGGGAGGAAGGTGACGAGGTCGCCCCTGAGGAAAGAGTAGCCAACGATAATGACGAACCCGTTGAGGCCAGTGAGGATGTCGCCGATGTCGGCGAGGAGGTTACCAAGGTCGGCGCCGAGGTCTCCAATGAGGATGAAGGGGAGGGCGAGCTAGAACTAGTTACGCTTGAATGGTTCCGTCGCATCGGTTTTTCGGAGCCCCAGCTGGTTGAATATCAGGTCCCTGCCCAGGTCGTCCATCCATTCGACTGGGGCGAGTATGTCGCCGAGTACACGGCGAGCTTCCCCTGCCCGGACCGGGTACTCCCCGCCGACCCCGCCGACCTAGAGAAAGTCGCCCCATCTGACTACAAGGCTGGCGAGGTGGTGAGTGTCATTGACGAGTGCGACCTGCCCATCATACGTAGGAAGTACCGCATCCCGCTCGACATCTTCATGTATGCCCCAGTGAAGAACGAGCGGGCCGATGCGCCTCCTGAAGGGTTGACCGCCCTTAACATCGATATCCTCAGGGCCGGGCTTACCTTACCTTTGCACCCAATCATCAGTCAGTTCCTCGCCGACAACAACTTAGCCATGACCCAGCTTACTCCGAACGGGTGGAGCAACCTCCTCGCCGCCCTATCTGCCTTTGGATTGGAGGGTTACGAGAACGGGACGATCTCAGCAGACATGGGCGAGCTCTTTGCTGTAACCAAGCAGACGAAGGATGGCGTGGGCTATTACTATTTGAAAGCTCGCCCGGGAGAGAAATTTCTCAGAGACTTGCCGAATAAAGTCCGTGACTGGAAGAAGCAGTTTTTCTTCATAGGTGGAGACTGGCGAGCTTCCAGCACGTACCATGGACGAGGAGACCTGTATTCCCACTCCGGAGGGATACGGGGAAGCCAACAGTAGGTCGCCTATTTCGGTGTGTGTGGGTTGAATTAGATATACTAATTCTAATTTTCTTTCTTTTTGCAGTTCCGAAGTGCCACAAATCTAGCAGGGGCAAGCCCAAGGTATCGGTCGAGTTTGATGTGCTGCTTGCCATCTGCTGTTTGAGAAGCGAGAAGGATAGGCAGATCGCCCACCTGTGCACGCACCATTACTTGCGGCTTGCTGGTCTCCTCACCCTGCCACACCACCTTGATATCAAAGGTCCCGAGCTCCCAGGTTTACAACTCTTCGGAGCTCGCCTATAGGGGGGTGTAGTTTGCCCATCATGCTGACATATCCTATCTTTGTGCAGGTGGTAGCTTCGTCTCCTTCCCCATCGCCGAGGTCCCCGAGGCCTATCAAATCGTTAAATGTCGCTTTGAGATGGGCCTACCTCGCCCCAATAGACTCGCTCCACCGTCTGTGCTCGCGTTGGAGGCGAGCAAGGAAGCAGAGCTCGCTTCTAAGAAGGGCGAGGTAGGAGGGTCGGGGACCCAGAAGGAAAAGACTAAGGCCCCCGAGAAGACTAAGTCCAAGGCAGCGGAGGTCGCTCGGACCAGCCGAGGTGGGGGGCGAGCTGTCGTCTCCTCCGAGCGAGGTCACGGGAAAAGGGGGCCCCAAAGAGGTGAAGGGTCCCGAGCAGCGGAGGAGGACCCCCAAGGCTGGAAGAGGACCAAGTATACTGACCTCCAAGACGAGGATTCTGACCGAGCTGAGAGGAACTCGGCGAGGTCTGGGCAGGGAGGATCTACTCAGTCCATCGCCCCACTGGCGGCCACACCAATCCGGAGCTCGCCCCCTTCCCCGTCTCCATTTGGGGTGCGAGCTACCGACGACACACTCTTGGGATGGGACCCTGACCGTGTTCAGTAAGTAGCTCGCCCTGTTGATCTTCATCGCTTATTGTCTTCTGTTTTTCTAACATTTTTCAATTGTTTCCACCTCGCAGCTATGCCCCCATCGCATTCCCAAATCGTCATGAGGCTCTGCATGCCTTCGATCGAGCGATCTCGCTCACTGACGTCGATGCGGGGTCTTGAGCCGGGTCTAGTCCGGGATACAGTGAGTAACATGCCAAGGCACTGGACTACTCCTCAGGTGGCCACGATCAATAATCAGGACCTGAAAGAGAACCTTCTGCTTTCAGCTCACTATGCCAGCGGGTTAATGCTCGCCAACCAGAAGGCACTGGAGCAGGTCACCAAGCTGGAGCGAGATCGCTCTGACAGGAACAAGAGGATGCTGGCCTTGGAGGACACTGCGGACAAGGCCAAGAAACAGGAGCAGCTCGCCGAGGAGAGAGTCGAGGCATCCCTGGCTACCGAGCAAAGTGCCTTGCAGCAGCTCGAGGACCTTCAACATAAGCTCGCCAGGCTCGAGCATGAGGCGGAGGCTAGAATAAAAGCCAAGGAAGATGAGCTCGCCGCCCAGCTCGCCCAGGAGGTCGGCCATCATGGGGTTACCAAGAAGGACCTCGCACTGCAACAGGGCCTGGTGAAGAGCTCCAACGCCGAGTGTGAAAGGCTGAGGGGTGATCTGGAGGTAAAAGTCAAAGAGGTTACCGAGCTGCGGAACAATGCCTCTTCCTCACCGGATGTGGCGGCCGTGAGGGCCGAGGCCTCTGACAAAGGATGCGTCCAATGTTATGCCGAGGTTTTGCGAACTCTCTGGTGGGCTCGAGCTCACAAGGATGACGAGGTCGAGGCGGTTGTGGGCGACTTCAAGGCATGCTTGGACCGGGTTCCCTTCCCAGACGGTGCCGAGCTGGACATCGGCGACCTCCCAGAGCTCGGCATCCCTCTCAACTTCGTACCAGCCCGCTTTCAAATCATCAAGACGGTTGAGGTGCCGGCGCTGAACCTTGGCGAAGAGGAGGTCGCTAATGAGGAGGAGGAGCGGGTTCCACTCACTGTAGCACAGCTCCAGGAAGATTGCGGGGACGCTGTGCTGAACCTTAGTGAGTTCGACACTACTGGGCTTACTGGCAACATCACTACCGAGGCCGAGCTTGCTCTCCCTTCCGACCCGGTCGCCCCTGGCTCCAGCGAGGTGCCTGCTGATGCCCCTCCCGCTGCTCCGGATGCTTGAGCTTTTTCTTGCTTTCTTAGATTAGCCTTTTTATTTCTCAACTTGTAGTAGGTCGCCAGGCTCCATAGCTCGCCTAGAAGGAGCTCTTTTTTTGTAGTTTTTTATTTTTGTTTAAGTAGATGCAGCTCGTCGGGCACGTGCAGCTCGCCCAGAAGGAGATTTTTGTAGTTCAAAGATGGCTAGCTAGTCGGCCTTTGTGGCTAGCAACACTTTGAACATTTAGGAATTTTCAAGTATTTTAGCCTTGAAAATTTCCTAAGTGTCTTTTGAATAGAAATCGAGCATTTTTGTCCAACTCTTCGCACCTCGTTTTTTGCGCTTTTACGTTATAATTTTTAAATAGCTCGTTCTTGTTTATTTTTCTGGTACATAACTGTTCGTCTTATTCTACTTTGAGAAATGAATCGTTCGTTTTACGTCACTTACGACTACGAATTGTACCTCTATTTTGAGAGTGCGTATTCTTTGTCTTACACCTCTTAGGGCCGCGAATTGCTCGTCTTAGACCACTTAGGGCAGCGAACTGCACTTCAATTGATTCACGTTGGGCCATCGGGTTTCATGAACCTTGCCTTAGACGTTTTTCATCTTTTTCGCGAATTTTTCTAACTTGTGGCAGTAGGTTCTTAGCAACCCTTTAAGAAGGGTACCTTCGCGACCTTGGGCACTTTGGCCTTTGCCTTTGAGCTATTTAATTACAACGTTTGGGACCTTGGTCCTTGCGCATCACGGATTTTTGAGTGCTCGGGCGAGCTGGGGTTGGTGAGCTCTTCTGGGCAGTGGGCGACCTGAGGTAGCACGCGTAGGGGGCGAGCTACGCAAGTCCGGACACTTGGCAAATTTTTCTGATTTCACCAATTCCCTAACTTTTATAGCGACGTAATTTACACTGGTTGCCATCAACATTTCTAATGCGAACCTTCGACTAGTCTATTACAGAATTCTAGTCTATTGATAGAACTTTTTCAGGTGGGCCGCACTCCAGGTGTATGACGAGGCGTTGCCTTCTGCGTCTTCGAGGTCGTAGGTGTCGTTCGGCCAGGCTGCGGTGACCCGGAACGGTCGTGGGGCCATCAATTTCTTTTTTAAGACCAAGTCTCCGACCTTGAATTTTTGGTCTCGGACCTGAGAGTTGTAATACTTTTCTGCTCAACGCTTGTAGGTGGCGTTCTTCATTTCTGACGAAGCTCTGGTCTCTTCGATCAGATCCTTCTCTACTGTCAGGGCTTCGTCATTCTTTTCTTCATCATATCCTACCACCTTCCAAGTCTTATTTTGGACTTCGATGGGTACCACCGCCTCAGTTCCAAAGGCTAGGGCAAATGGGGTCTCTCCGGTGCTGGCCCGGTAGGAAGTTCTGTAAGACCATAGGACCTCCGGGAGTTCGTCTGCCCATCTCCCTTTCTTTTCCTCGAGGCGGAGCTTCAAAATGTGTTTCAAGATTTTGTTCACCGCCTCGACCTGGCCGTTCGACTGGGGATGGTATGGAGTTGAGTAGTGCTTCTTGATGTTCCATGAACTGCAGAAGTCTCTCAGGTTTTGACCGTCGAACTACCTTCCATTGTCTGTGATGATCGACTGCGGAAGTCGGTACCTGCAGATCAGGTTCTTCCAAATGAAGTCGATCATCCTTTCTTGGGTTATTGTTGTGAGAGCTTCGGCCTCAGCCCACTTAGTGTAGTAGTCTACTGCTACGACAGCAAACTTTACACCGCCTCTGCCAGGTGGAAATGGGCCGATCAAGTCGATACCCCATTTCGCGAAAGGTCATGGGCTGAAAACTGACTTCAGCTGGTTGGCTGGGGAGTGGATGTTAGTTGCGAAAAGTTGGCACTTTCGGCACCTTCGAGCGAAGCTGATGGCATCTTTGTGAAGAGTGGGCCAGTAGTAGCCCTGCCTGATCATCTTATATGCCAATGCTTGCCCCCCAGCGTGACTCCCACAAATTCCTTCGTGGATTTCTTCTAACACTTCGGACCCCTGCTTCTTAGTCAAGCACTTGAGTAGGGGTAGAGAGAATCCACGTTTGTAGAGCTAGCCATCCAGCAGCGTATATCTGGCAGCTTGCTTTACTTGCCGGCTAGCTTCCCAGGTGTCCACGGGGGTTGTTCCGTCTGTTAAGTATTTTTGGATTGGAGTGCACCAATCTTTACCATCTTCACTGTCTTCCTGACCCCCCACTCGAGGTTTGATTTATTTTATAATCGGACGTCGAGGGGTTTTTCAGTGTGGTGATTACAACCTCCGTGAATTCAGCTTCGCCGTTGCTAGTTGCTAGCCGGGCTAGAGCATCTGCTTGTGTGTTTTCTAGCCGCGGTATCTGATTGATGTAAACCTGCGTAAACATCGAGATCAGATGCGAGGCTATCTTTTGGTAGGTCATCATCTGCTGGTCTTTTGCCTCATATTCCACCCGGACTTGGGATATTATTAGCTGGGAATCTCCGAAAACTTGAAGATTGGTTGCCCCCACAACTAATGATAGTCTAAGTCCTGCTATCAAAGCTTCATACTCCGCCTCGTTGTTGGTTGCTCGAAAGTCGAACCGGGAAGACTTGTCTGTTCGGGCTGATCAGGACCACGCCGGTGCCTGCTGCTACGCTGGTTGATGATCCGTCAACGTAGAGATGCCATAGAGCTATACGCCCCCTCGTCAGATCTTGTGGGAAAGTTAGCTCGACAATGAAGTCGGCAAGTGCTTGTCCCTTGATCGCTGTCCAGGGTGCGTAGGTTATACTGTATCTAGTGACCATTTCAGCAGGCGTTCGGCGGTGTCTGGGCACTGTAGTATTTGACGTTGTGGGAACGTTGTCAGCACCTCTACTGGGTGGTCAAAGAAGTAAGGCCTCAATTTTCTAACACTCATCACCAGTGCATATGCCAGCTTCTCTGTTGGGGTGTACCGCAACTCAGCTTTGTGTAAGACTTGGCTTACATAGTACACTGGTAGGTGTGTCTTCGCCTCTTCTCGGACCAGGACGGAGCTGATGGCCACCTCCGACGCGGCTAGGTATAGATACAACTTCTCTACAGGTATCGGTTTTGACAGGACCTGTGTATCTGCCAGGTATGTTTTGATGTCTTCGAAGGCTCGCTGGCATTCATTTGTCCACACGAAGTGGTTTTTGAGGTGGAGCTTGTTGGCTTTGGCCGCCTCTTTGTACCTCCGTGTGTTTGCCTTAATCGCCTCGAAGAACGGGCGATTTCGATCACCGGACCTAGAGATGAATCTGTTCAGGGCTGTCATGCACCCAATCAGTCTTTGAATTTTCTGGATGGAATCGGGTATACCCATCTCAATTATACATTGGACCTGTGTTGGGTTGACCTCAATTCCACGCTGGCTAACTAGGTGCCCCAGGAACTTTCCGGAGTGCACGCCGAAGCTGGTCTTCTTGGGGTTTCACTTCATGTTGTAGTGGCGCAGTATGTCGAAGGTCTGTTTTAGGTGGTCCAGCTGGTCTTCCTTCCTCAAACTCTTGACAACTATGTCGTCCATGTACACCTCCATTGACTCGCCAATGTGTTGGTCGAACATTTTATTCACCAACCTTTGGTAGGTGGCTTCGGCGTTGATGAGTCCGAACGGTATCCTTTCCCAACAATACATATTCTTGTTGGTATAGAACGCCGTATGTTCCTGGTCATCTGAGTGCAAATCTATCTGGTGGTAGCCCGCAAAAGCATCCATGAACGTCATCATCTCATTGATTCGTGTTCATTTTCATATCATTTTAGATGCAATTATTGTGTTGATTATCATGATTTGATGTTATATTTGATTGATTAACCCTCATATTTGTGTTTCTCATTGTTTTGGCTAGAAGAGTTGAATTTGTAGGTGTCAGGAGGAAGAAAATGAAGTTTTTTTGAAGGAAGTGGAAAAATGTGCATGCACGACCCATGCTTAAAGGCCAAACCGTGCTAGTTCATTTGAAATGAACATGCACGGTTCAACACCCTATGCACGACCCGTGCTTATCTGCCAAACCATGCATGTGTAAATCTATTTTGAACATGCATGGGTTACCACTTAAGCACGACCCGTGCTGAAGCTGTATACCCGAACAACATAATTTGAAGATTTATGCACGGTTTGAGGTCTTAAGCACGACCCGTGCTTCAACTGCCAACCCGTGCTGATGCTGAAAAAGTGGGATTTGAGTGGAATGATCGAAGAATTGAAGGGCTTAATTGCAAAAATGGATTTCTCCACTTATCCACCATATAAATACCTTCCCATTTCAGATTGGAGAAAAAGAAACCCTTCCCCCAAGAATTCCTCTCTTCACTTTTACTTCTTTTCATATTTTTCATACTTTTATCTTGAGATTTCACTTGGGATTTCAATTTTGCTTATGAATTAGCATTGGGCTTTGTTCTATTAGGATAGTTTTAGCTTCGTATCCGATTAATTTCAAATTTTGTGGAAGACCTATTGGAGAAATCATGGATTGATGTTCAATTGCACTTGTTCTTCATTTTTGCTACTTCTATTGGTAATATATTTTCATTTTAGCAAGATCATTGTTAAATTCATCATGGGCTTTGTTAATTCTACCTTTAACATCATTGTTATGTTGATCTTAGCCATGGACTAACTCTTTTATGCTTTGGGTGTTTGAATTATGATGGAGGTTGATGTATTTGTGTTTTGATTAACTTGAATTTGCTATGGATTTGGTGATATGATTTATTTGATGTGTTTATCTTGATTTAATTGATTTATTTAATTGATTATTCCATGATTGATGATTACATGTTGCAACTAGGGTTGGGTATATGGTTAATTGGTCATGTGAAGAAAGATTAGGTGATTAATTAGATTTAATTAGTGGTTTATTGTCCCGAGAGGGGGTAGATTGCTTAGAATCACCATCAAGTGACATTAGATTCCCTAATTGACTATTGGGGTGTTTAGTGAAGGGGGAAACTAGGGACTGTATCTGTGCGAACCTCCTTGCGTTCACTATCCTAGGGGCCGTTTATAGTTAATTAGGTGCTAATTAGCTAGAATTGATCACCCTAGCCTCAAAAGGGATCGGTCTTCATTTGCTTTGTGGTAGCCTTTATCGTCACCAATGAAATAGCAAAGGATAGGTAATTAGAACACGTTTTGCATTAGTTTAAGTCATAAGGATAACATCCGAAGCATACTTTTCACCTCGCACTTCTAATCGAAGTTAGGATAATTGTTTGTTCTTGTTTGCTTGATATTTACAATTGTTAGTTTAAAAACCGGATTAGTTGCTATAATACTTATGCCAACATATGACTTCGGGGGTCCATAGCTCTCTCTTGTCCTAGGTCGATAACTACTGGGTCGTTTGCTTGCATTGCTACAATTGCCCATCCACTTTTGGGTCAATTTGCTTTAACTTTGAAAATGTGCAAAAAGACGAAAAAGTCACTCATGGCCCGCTGTGCTATCCACTAGCTGATCAATGTGAGGTAGTGGGAAATTATCCTTCGGACATGCTTTATTCAAGTCTGTGAAGTCAATGCAGAGTCTCCACATCCCATTGTGTTTTTTCACCAGGACGGGGTTCGCGACCCACTGCGGACACAAAGCTTCCTTGATGAGTTTGTTGTCTAACAACTTCTCCACCTCAACAGTTAGAGCTGCGTATTTGTCTGGTCCATACTTTCTTCGCTTTTGACGTACGGGTCTCCTCATCGGGTCTATGTTGAGTCTGTGGCAAGCATGTTCCAACGGGATCCCCGTCATGTCTTCATGGGACCAGGCAAACACGTCCAGGTTGGTCATCAAGAACAGCTCCATCCTCGACCGATACGGTTCAGGTAACTCAGAACCAATGAAAAGTTCTAAGTCCCTTTCCGGGTCCACCGGGAGTGCCGTCAGTTCCTCCATGGGGGTGACTTTTCTCTTTTGACTTTTCCACTTTGGGTCGCTAATGAACTCGTCCCATTCCTCTCGTGACATCTGCGCAGGTTCGTGACCTATGAGCGGTTCGAGGTCATCGAGTTGGCTTTCAGCTTGGGCGGGTTCATCAACTGTTAGTACCTCCGGTGTTTTGTCAACTTGGAATGGCGCGGTGACTTGGGGAGTTAGGTCAACGTCCATTGGTGTTGGTTCTTGACCTCCCGCAGGTCCCCCATCCTGGGCTTCATCAACCACCTCCATGGGAGCAGATTGTTGTTCCTGCGCAGGTCCCGACCCTTACGCAGGTCCCAACACTTGGGTTTCTTCCAATCCTTCCATTGGTGCTGGTTGTGCGTCTTGCGCAGGTCCTTACACTTGGTTAATCTCTGACAGATCGCCTACCTCCATCATCTCAGTTTCGACCGAGATAACGTCTAGGATGTTTGGCTCGTCTGCTGGGATCTGCACGTCCTCTTCAAGGACTTGGACCCGCGTCACCGCTTTTTCTACCTGGCCATCTTTTATTTGGAGTAAACACTCTCGGGCCTTTTTCTGGTCACCTTTTATAGTTTCGGCACCTTTTAGAGTTGGGAATTTCAAACAGTAGTAGTAGGTCGAACATGCCACTTTGAATTCATTAATAAACGGGCGGCCAAGGAACCCGTTGTAGGAGGACTGCTGGTCGACAACTAGGAAATCTATGAGCCTAGTCAGTCTCCTTTCGGGCTCCTCAGCCAATACAAGCTGGACGCTCAACCTAACACTACCTAGGGGGACGGTTACAGCTTCTCCGAACCCCACTATCCTAGCATTGCTAGGTTCCAGATACGACTCAAAATCACCTAAGGCATCTAAGGTGGATTTGAAGAGAATGTTGGTGAATGTGCCGGTGTCCACAAGTAGTCTGTGAACTCGGACGTTCATGATGTTGGCGGTTATCACCAACGTGTCATTGTGGGGCGTCAGTACCCCTTCCAGGTCCGCTGGGGAAAATGTCAGCTCATCAGTAAGCTGTGAGACGGACCTGGGGCCGGAGCTGCCTTTCTAGACTTGGTTTATGACCCAGATTTCGGCCTTCCTTTTTCTCTTGGATATGGAGGATCCCCCGTCCTGGAGACCTCCGGCAGCTTCGATCTCCCCCTCGAGAACCAAAAGTTCCCGGGTGGGCTCCATGTTTTGCTGAGGCTGGGGAGGTGCCCTCCGCCTGTTCTGGGGACCAGGTTGGTCCGCTTCCTCATCCTCATCATCGGAGGTAGCCCTCCTCTCGAACATTGGCCTCTTAGCTGGGGCCATCTTCACGAACTCAGCCAGCTTCCCATCCTCATAAAATTTCCAGAGTTGTTTGAGGAGGTCTCGGCATTCGCTGGTGAAGTGGCTGATGGCCTGATGGTAGGCACAGAATTTGTTGGGGTTGAGCTTCGTGCGGTCCTGACGGATCCGCCTCGGCTCCTCCAGCAGGGCCTTATCTTTAACAGCTGTAAAGACGCGGTCGATGGAGACAGTGAGGACCTGGTTGAGCTTCTCCTTGAGTTTGTCTCCCTCGCCGAAGGCCTTCAAGTTCCGGGGGGCTTTGTATGCACCCCCGAACTTCTTCCCGTAGGGCTTCCTCTCCTCTTGGGCACCAACTTCTTTCAGTAGTGCCTCCTGCATAGCCACGAACACCCCCGCCTTATGGCGGAATTTGGTGTAAGTGTTGGGACATGTGAGGTGCATCTCCTTCCATAGGTCAGTGCCCTTCTTGAGTCCGTCCATCGCTGCGACGACCTTGGTATCCTCGCTCACTGGCTCGCCTTCCATCAGTATCTTATCGAACCTTTCCAGGTACTGCTGGTCGGTCTCGCTCTCGCCTTGGTGGATGTTGGTGAGTCGGTGCTTCTGGGTAAGGTAGGACCCGAACCTAGAGAAGTGGGCCAAGAACTCCAGCGAGAGTTGGCCAAATGAGCAGATTGACCCCGGGGCGAGTGAAAAGAACCAGCGGTGAGCTCGGTACCCTAGGGTCAGTAGGAAGTTCCGGCATTGAGTAGAGTCGGTGGCGCCAACCGAAATCATAAAGTCTACGTACTTGGCCAGGTGAACTTTTGGGTCGGATTCGCCCTCGTACGCACACATCACCGGGAACTGGATTTTCTTCTGGACTGGTGCGCGAAGGATGGCAGGTGCTAATGGAGACGCGGGAAGAGTGGTGGCGTCAGGTCCGCCAGACTTGGCGGCTACTCTGGCTTGCAGCATTTTGACGACCTTTTTCAGCGAGGCCAGCTCGTCATCACGGGTCACCTCCGGTGGAGGTTGCTCGAAAGCCATGCGTCTCGTGGATGCACGTCCCCGAGGTGCCTCACTCTGGGGTGACCTCTCCGTGACGGGTTGGAATTGGCGTCCGCCATGGGGGCCCAACCTGTCGGTGGCGGGCCTTCTCAATCTCTCATGGGCGGACCTGCGTGGTTGCTGGTCGGAGTCCCCGCGGGATGCTGCTGGGGCCACCGTCTGTTCGTTTTCCCCGTATCTCGGGCCCAGACGGCCTTGGAGGACTTCCCTCCTTTGTGATTGGTGGGTGCCAGATGCCCCGGTGTAGGCCGAATCTCTTCCGGTGTAAGGAGCGGGCTCCTCCTCCACCATCTTGGCCTTACTGGCCCTTTCCCTATGCTGGCGAGCCTGTGCCGAGCTTGCCTCCTGCTCAGTGGGGAGGACGTTGTACTCCCCCCGGGTCTGAGTGCCCTGGGTGGGCCTGGTTTGCTCCCGGGCTTCGGCAGCTGGAGCTCGCCTGGGTACCAGGGCGAGCTCGTCCTGCTGCCTCTGCTGCAACCTTTGTAAGGTTGTGATGGTGCGTTGGAGCTCGTCGGGGTTGTTGGCCAGGTCCCTCAGGGCATGGGCCAAGTCTTCTTGGTCACCACAACTCGCGGAGGTCGCGAAGCTGCGGTGCACTTCTGGGGAGGTGGTTGTGAGGTCTCCACCACCTGGCGTGAGGTCTCCACCTCGGCCTGGTTTTGGTCACCTCCTTTGGACCTTCCGGCAGCTGCGGAGGTCTGTCCTTTGGCGGCTCGAGTGTTAGCCATTTTTAGATTTTGGAGGGGGTAACTTGCGGAAGGTCGCTGAGGTGGACGGAGGTCACCGGGGTGATGATCGTCCAGCTTAGGTGGAACTGTGCAAATTTTCGTCTAGCCTCGCGTGTGATGAATTATCCGAAATCTGGTTTATTCGTGTACACGCGCGAGTTTTGAAACCTTCTTTTGGGCAGGAAATTGCAAATCCAAAAATCTGGATTTTTATCCGGAAATCTGGGTTCTCGTTGGAAGGAATGAATATGTGTGTGTATCTTCAAGTGTTCTTGAGTTTTTATCAAGAGCACCTTCAAATCTTCAAATCTTCAACAAACTCTTTTTTTTTTTTTTGTTCTTGAAAATTTTTATTTTTTAGGTTCGACCACCCTTCCTCTAGCGCCAAATTGTTGATAGAATTTACTAATCGTGTTTGTTTATGTGGCTTTATGTCGGATTAATTCTACCAAATAATAATCTTTGAGTTTAGTGTTCTTGGATATAGATAGAGAAAATGGAAAGCTTAGAGAGAGAAAGTAAAGTGTAGGAAATGTATTATCATCCCCGAAAATGTACAAGAGAGATCTTATTTATAGGTGTGCGAGTGTGAGACGGCACCTTACGAGCCTATATGGCTTCCGGTGTTGACGAGGGTTCCTTACCCTCGTCTTGGACCCTCACACTGCTTCCTATGTCGTGCCTCGTCCTACTACTATGCCTTAGACTAGATGGACCTCATTAAAAACCTCGCTGTAAACCACCCTTGTGGATAAACCGGATGGAGGGAAAAAGAGCGCAACCATCGGGATCTAATAGGCTACGGGGTGAGCTCCTAGGCGAGCTTGAAGGCGAGCTCCTAGGCGAGCTTGGAGGTGGGCTCCTGGGCGAGCTCGAGGGCAAGCTCTGGTGCCTTGCGTGGCTTCTGGGTGCCTTGCGATGATGGACCTCGGCGAGGTCCTCGTGGGGGTAGGGGCGAGCTCCTTTAGGCGAGCTGCGCGGGCGAGCTGCCCCCATGTGGGCGAGCTCTGGACTTCCGCGGATCCGGGTGAGCCCTGGCGACCTGCCAAGCCTTGGTGATTATTCTTACGCCGATTGTATTAGTTCGCCAGGCCAACAGAAAGATAAACAAATAGTATATTTATATATTGAAATATTAATTTAAAAATGTAATATATAATAATATTATACATTTGATCTATAGTAATTAAATAATTACAAAATATGTGTATATACATAGTGTATACATAATATTGTGATAAATTAGTTAAGTAATTAAAAGTTTTGTACAAATGCACAACATATACACAATATTGTATTCTAAAACATTTTTTTCTAGACTTACGTGTAAAATAACTTGCAGTGTATACGATGCACAGAATAATTTTTGAGTAAATAAATTGCGGTCAATACAATGCATACACAATGAGTAAATAACTTACAGTAAATAATTGAATATGAGAATTGTAATTTTGTTTGGGTTTTGATTTAAGGTTAAGAATATAAAGTTGTGAAGCAATAAATCTTGATTTCTTAAATTTAACATATATGTGTATCAATTATTTATATAGATATTATATATAGATTTATAATGTGTTTGATATATATATATATGTATATTTATGGATTTATTCGATAATATAAATGTATGCATATATAATTTGAGGGCTTGAGACTATCTTATTCACCCAATATATAAAATATGAATATGCTAAAATTTACTTAAGTATGTAAGATTTGAATTATAAAATTTTATTATTATATATGTATGCTTAAAAAAATCAAGAACATAATATTCTATAATATATATTTTTATTATTATACAGGTATGTTAAAAGAAAAAATTAAAAAAATATCAAAAAATATATTATTAAAATAATCAAAAACGTATTTTATATGATTTATTTTGTTACGATTTCTTAAATTTACATATACATATATTAATGATTTATATAACTTAAATATATATATATATATATATATATATATATATATAGTTTCTTGAATCTAATATAGATGTGTATCAATGATTTACACATGCACAATGCATACACAGTATTGCGGTAAATAAATTAAGTAATTTAAAAATATGTACACATGCATAACGCATACAAAGTATTATGCTCTAAAATGTCTTTTTTTTTTTCTAGATTAATAAATAAGTTACGGTATGTATGGCGCAAACACAATGATTTAATGTGAACCTATAATTAAAATTGAACATAAAAAAATAAATAAACAATATCAGAATATTAAGAACATGTAAAAAAGAACATTAAAAAGACAAATAAGCAATTCAAACAATTTTTTTAAATCAATTAGATTTGTAATTGTAGCAATTAAACGTTACCTCCAAAATAAAACCACAAAAATTTTGTAGCAATAGAAAAAAAATCATTTCACCAAATTATTAGATATAAAATATGAACCTGTAAAAAAATTCGCCACGAAAACTGTGTAACAATAGAAAAAATTATTTCACCAAATTATTAGAATTAAAATATGAACCTATAAAAAAATCCAAACATAAAAAGATAAATACATAATTTGAATATTAGAATATGATAAATAAGAACATCAGAAGAAAAATAAGAAAAAATAGGTAACACACAAATAAATAATATTAAAAGATGAAAATAATAATATTTTTAAAGTTAAAATTTATAGAAGTATATAAATTAAGATGAATTGTTGAAATTAAAAAAATTAAATATAAGATTTGATATTATGAATATATTTATAAGATTTATAATATATATATATATATATATATTTATAAAATATTAAAATGTATAGTCACAATTAAAACACTTAAAATATAAGATTAAAATTAATTTTTTATACCAGAATTAATTCTTTATAATTTTTTTTTTAAATCAAGCATTTTAATTAATTTCATAATTTCATCTTTATATAATATAAAAATATATTAAAATAATTGAAGCCTATAGAGTGATGTAGTTTTATCCATCAGATTTTTTTTCTTTTTAGTTTGCACCAATAATCTTAAATTTTAAATTATCTTTAACACACTTTTGCAGTAAAAGGTAGTACTACTCAAGTTTGAGTAAGTCTCCTGTGAACTCGGGTTCACGGTGAACCCTAATGATCCACTTCAAATTTCAACCCAAATTGTCACTTTCGCTGGATTTTTCTCGAATTCTCTCTCTCTCTCTCCATCGCTCTCTCTTTCTCTCTCTCTCTCTCATGCGATTGCTTCGCGTCTTTGGAAATCTCTCTCTCTCTCTCTCTCTCTCTCGGTTACTTCGCGCCTTTGGAAATCATCTCTCTCTCGCGCGCGATTTCTTCGCGCCTTTGGAAATCCCCTCTCTCTCTCTCGCACACACTCGTCGATTACGCCTTCGGAAATCCTCACTCCATTTTGTCTATAAATCGTCTCTCTCTCTCGCAAAGCAGAATAGTATTGGAAATATAGCGGTGTGAATCTCATCGAGTAGGGTGCGTGATCTGCATCGTGATTGAGTTATGGAGAAGAGCACAATGAGCGATTTTACAATAAACGATGAATCCAATATGAGCTTGATATATTCGGATGATAGTCTTCATATAAATACGGGTAAGTTGATGAAATTCAATTCAATGCAAGAAATAATTACGTGATAAACGTGTATATACATGACTTTGTTTGTTTTTGTGCATGAAAGTGATAGTAACAATTCATTACAGTTGTTGATAGAATTTGCTGATTGTGTTTGTTATGTGGCTTTACAACGAATTAATTCTACCAAACAATAATCTTATGATTTTGTGTTCTTGGGGAGGGAGAGAAGAGAGCTTAGAGAGAGAAATATTGTAATGGGAGTTGTATTGATTTTCAGAATTGTGAGAATTGTCTGAATAGTACAAGAGAGGTCTTATTTATAGGTGTGTGAGTGTGAGACTACACCTTACGAGCCTATGTGGCTTCCGGTGTTGACGTGGGTTCCTTACCCTCGTCTCGATCTCTCACACTGTTTCCTCTATCACGCCTCGTCCTACTACTATGCCTTAGACTAGATGGGCCTCATTAAAAACCTCGCCGTAAACCACCCTTGTGGATAAACCGGACGGAGGGAAAAAAAGCGCGCCATCGGGGTCCTATTGACTAACAAGTGAGCTCATGGGCGAGCTCCCAGCGAGCTTTGGTTGGTCGGGCGAGCTCCCGAGCCTTGACCAGATTCCAGAGTATCGCGCAGTGATGTACCACAGTCGGGCGAGCTCTGGTGTACCCACAGATGGGCGAGCTCTGGACCTTCTCCAGCTCGGATGGGCTCTGGAGACCTGGCAAACCTTGGGGATTATTTCTGAAACCGACGTATTAGTTCGCCATATCAACATTTGCCCCCAGCTCGCGCGCATCATGACTTTGTCCAATGTGTGGGCGAGCTGGAGAACTTGAAGTCTGGCGAACTATTTCCGGGGTGCCGAAGTAATAGGCGAGCTGCGCTTCGGAGGTCGCCTCGGCCGACATGATGCGGGATCCCAAGCATCATGCAAGCCTCTTGGTGTCTCGATTCCCGCCCACAATAATGATAAGTTTTCAAATTCTTTGCAAAGAGGTCCCTGATCTTTCGGGAATTTCGAGCTTGTGCCCAGCCCCTATAAATAGGCGAAAACGAAGAATTTCCTCACTTTGCTTCCTTCATTTCTCAGAGCGCATTTCTGGCGATCAATCCTCTGCTCTAGACGTGTCTGCCAAGGTAGAGATCCAGATTTCTCCTCTTTCTCTTTCCTTGTTCTTTGTTTTCGAACGCCTACATTATGTCTGAGAACTCTTCGAGCCATACCCCCCAGCATCGTGATCTGGGTAAAGGACAAATGACCGATGACCTTCCAAACCCCCGAGTAGCACATGTGGTCCTCTCCTCGAGCTCTGGGGCGAGCTCTGAAACCTCCCCAGACAGTAGCGAGCTCTTGGGGTCAGTTCGCTCTGACTCCAGTGAGCAAGCCACTAGTTCTGGTGAGGAATCACCCCTCCGCGAACTCTGGGATTACTCAGAGCGAGCTTGCGGGGGAGCAGCGACTCCCGCCGAAGAGGAGGCCGCCGAGACCGAGGCCCAGGAGGAGGTCGCCGAGGTTGGGGCCGGCGACCTTGCTGGCGAGCTGGCCCGTGAGGTCGACGAAGATGTCGGTGAGGATACGAGGATGGAGGTCACTTATGAATACCTCCATTTCATCGACTTTCCCTTCCCCAAGCTCCCTGAACATCAAGTCTCTGCCGAGGTCGTGAACGAGTTCGACTGGGGCGAATATGTGAGGACCCACGGGGTGAGCTTTCCCCTACCCCGGCGAGCTCCGATTCGAAAAGCCACCGGCAAGTCTGCCCTGAAGGCCAAAGGGGTGGAGAGTATCATGAGCGAGTTCGCCCTTCTGGATATTCGGAGGCGGTTCCGCATCCCGCTGGACATTTTTATGTATCCTGCCGAGGAGAAAGAGCGGGCCGACCTCCCCCCTGTCGGGCTCACAGCCATGAATTACCACACCTTGAAGGCAGGGCTCACCCTTCCCCTCCACCCTATAATCGGGCAGTTTTTGGCGGACACGGGCCTCGCCATTACCCAACTCACTCCGAATGCATGGAGCAATTTGTTGGCCGCCCTGACTGTCTTCGGCCTCGAGGGCTATGAAAACCGGCTGAGCACGACGGAGATAACGAGCTCTTCATCGTGATCAGACAAGTGAGGGAGGGGAAGGGATATTATTCTTTCCAAGCTCGCCCGGGGGGCAAATTTATAGGCGACCTCCCCAACAAAATCCGGGATTGGAAGGAGCAGTTCTTCTTCATCGGGGGGATTGGCGAGCTTCCAATGGCCGCGGAGGGCGCATTCCTACCCCCGAGACCTACGGGGAGGCGAGCTGTAGGTGGCGTACCTTAGTGTGTATGCGTCAGATTAGATTACTGATCTAATCTATCTTTTTGCAGGTTTGAAGCACCACAAGTCGAGCCGTGGGAGATCGGAAGTTTCGATAGGTTTCGAGTTTGTGCGGACGGTGTGTTGCTTGCGGGAGAAAAAGGACCGTGAGATCGAACATCTGTGTCAACACCACTGCCGCTGGCTCGCCGGTCTCATCACCTCGCCACACCACCTCACCGCTCGAGGTTTTGCGCCTTTTCATTATTGAGTTTCCAGAGCTCGCTGTCTTGTACGTCAAGGTCGCCGAACTGACTTGGTTGTTGGTTATACAGGTGCAGGTCCTATTGCCGAGCTCCCGCCCGTTGAGGTTCCCGAAGCTTATCATTTCCTAGCTCGGTAGCTGAAGATGGGTAAGCCTCGTCCGGGGAGGGAAGGTATCCCTTCGGGAGCGGTCTTGGACGCAACCAAGAAGCTAGAGCTCGCCAAAGCCGCTGAGAAGGCTGGGGGCTCTGGCTCTCAGAAGACCTCGGCACCTCCCCCAACAAAGGAGAAGGTCGCCGGAGCCAAAAAGGGGGCGGGCCGAGGCTCAAACCCTGAACGGGGTACTCAACCACCTCCGCCCCATCAGACGAAGCGAGCTCTCCACCGGGGAGATGGCTCGCGAGTGAGTGAAAAGGAAACTCGCCTCGCCAAGCGAGCCAGGGCTGAGGGCGGCTCCGGATCAAGCCAAACGGGGTCAGGGCGAGCTCTTGCTGTTCAACCTTCTCCAGTGCCTCCAACTCCTGAGAGTGCGCCCTCGCCGCCTCCCTACAGGGTCCCTATTCGGGACGATACCCTGCTCGGGCTCAACCCCGATAGGTTTGGGTAAGTGGGCGACCTCTTTTGAGTTGGAAGCCTTTGCAATTTCCATGGTTTTTGCTAACTGATCTGAGTATGTGCAGGTATACCCCCTCTGAGTTCCAGCAGCGACCTGAATCTCTCCATATCGCCGAGCGGTGTCGGGCCCTAAATTTGTCGAGGGACCTTCCTGATGGGGCGGCTCGTCGGGTTTTCACCGAGGCCCCCAAATACCTCTCTGGCTCGGAGCTCGGGATGATCGAGAGGCAGAAGCCTGCTGACAAGGCGAGACTGGCGATGCACTATGCCTGTGCAGCGATGGCGGCGGCTCAGCTCGTCAGCGATGATATCGCCGCCTCTGATAGAGCTCGCCATGATACAAATAAAGCGCTCACTAAGGTGGGCGACGAGCGGAAGAAGGGGCTTGAGGAGCTCGCTAGGGCGGAGTCCAAAGCAAAGGCCTCGCTGGAGGCGGAGCGGCTTGCAATTAAAAAGGCAGAAAAACTCCAGGCCGACCACCGCCAACAACAGGCCGAACTGGAAGGAGCTCGCCGGACACTTGCTGCTCGGGAAGAGGAGCTCGCCTTGCCACTCAGGCTCTGGAGATCGCCGAGCTCAGGGGCCGTTCTGACACTGCCATCACGCCCGAGGCACTTGAGCTCGCCGAGGTGGTTGCCACCGACAAGGGCTTCGTGCTCTGCTTTGCTGAGGTAATTCGCTCCTTCCAATGGGCGCGTGTTGGGACAATCTGAGTATTTTGATTAGATCCCAAAACCCCTGATGAATTTGCCTAAGTATAGTGTTCAGGATAAAATAGTTCAGGATAGTTAGGTTAGAAATTCAGTACAGAAGGATCATGCTGAAGACTGAAGAATATTGGAGTCGACCCAATTTACTGAAGTCTGAAGCGTAAACCATTCTGAAGGAGTCAGTCAGTCTCGCTGAAGATTGTCTGTTCTGATGCTGAAGATCGAAGCCTGCTGATTCATCCTGAAGTCATTCCTGAAGTACCATTGTCTGATGTTTCTACTGAATACACTAAGCATGTTCAGGACATAACTCAGTCAGTGAAGAGTAAAGTATTACCTATCAGGCTGTGCTGAATGCACATAGGACCTGACTTAGGCCTTGGTTCAGTTCACCTGAATCCTGTAAGTCTGAAGCAAAAAGGTAACACATACTGAGCTGAATGACCTATCAGGCTGTGCTGAATGCACATAGGACCTGACTTAGGCTGTGGTTCAGTTCACCTGAATCATGTCAGTCCAAAGCAGAAGGTTATTTATGCTATGGGACAAGAGACAAAAAGAATGTCAGTAAGACTCCATTAAGGCACACGTTCAGACTGAGTTATTACAAGAGACTCAGAGCATTGAATGTACGAGGAAGGATAAATGTCTGAAGGTCAACTAGCCGTTATAGCGGAGAGCCAATGATCTTTCGACACGCAAGCACGGAGTCTGCGCAGCATTTAATGCGGCATTTAATGCGTCTCAAAAGGTTGCAGGTGATGTGACAACTTGCCAGAATAAGCATGGCGGGTAGGTCGAACAGTATTTCTAGCCTGCAATCTACCTAAAATAGGAAAGATTTGATTTGATCTCCTCCAACGGATCTATTTTGAATCTCGCCTATAAATATGGAGAACCTTGCACCCATTCAAGGTGAACGGGAAATTTCCAAGAGAACTCTCAAGAATCCAAGAACACAAAGCATATCATAAACAACACTCTGCAATTAAATTTTCCTAGTGTTGTAGTAGGATTCACTCTATATTTGCTTAGATTGATAGCTCTAATATTTAGCACTGATTTGTATTGCTAGAGCTATCTTAGTTGGAAACCAGAATACCAAACCTCTCAGAGTGTGAGATAGGTTGGTTAGAAGGACTGGGACTTGTAAAACGCCCAGGGGTCAGTTCCTAAGAGAGAAAGTTGGCTACTCGTGTCCCTTGGCATGTAAAACCCAAGTACCTATCCTCAGGGTTTTGAGGATAGCTTCCTGTTAAATCAGGTCGTGGACGTAGGAGTTGGTTATCTCCGAACCACGTTAAAAAGTCCCCTGTGTGCTGATTTACTGTTTTGTTCAGGATCATAAATGTCATCATATTAAACTGAACATACTGCATTGGTTTTAACTTCAGGACTGAATCAATCATCCTGAATCTGAATACTGTGCACTCAGCCTTAACCACCAATTTACTAAGCAACTCAGAGAAAACGTTTTCAGAAACTAAAACGAGTAGAATCTAAGGGCTCACTTTCTGCACGTACTCTGACTCACTGAGATAGTAGTCCAACTGACTCGCTTCCGAGCAGTCAGTAGGTTTGTTATCTCTACTGAGCCTCCGAGCACTTTACTCACACTCAGCTTATCTGACTCATTACTGAACAGTCCCTGCTGCCCCTGCGGACATTCAGCATACTGAGTACTTCAGGGAATCCTGACTGAGTGCGTTAGAGCATTTTTCTGTGTCTTTCAGAAAAATCTGAAATCAGTGTATTCCCCCCCCCATACACTGCTTTAACTCATTTCGGGACCAACAAGTGGTATCAGAGCCGTGGTTCAAAAGATCACTGACTTTGTTTATCAACAGTTTCTGAGGAGAAACTTTTGGTGGTCTACTGAACTGATCTTGTTTCTGAAAAATTGCATATCATGGCATCCGGTTCTAAACGCCTCGAGGGCAATCTTCCTGAATTCTCTATTGATAATTATGATTATTGGAAATTCAGGGTACTCGCACATCTCTATTCTATCCATGATCAGATGCCACAGGTGATTGAACATGGCCCAATCAGATTTATGAGAAATCTTCAGACTACTTGGCCTGTTGCTGGCAATGTCCCTGTTCCAGCCGCCGGAGATGAAGAAGTGGAGAGGTCCGCGCTTAATTCTGATCAGATTAAGCAAATCGGACTGGATAATGTTGCCAAAAACATTATACTCCACACCGTTTCTTACGAGAACTCGGTCAGGCTGATGCATCTGAGGACAGCTAAAGAGATCTGGGATACTCTGAGGGAGATGAGCGAAGGTTCTGAAAAGATTAAAGAAAACAAGAGAGATCTCGCTATCAGGAAGTTTGAGGCCTTCAAGATGCTAGAAGGAGAGTCCATCGATCAGATGGAAGCTCGGTTCATTAAGATGATGAACGAGCTAGCAACCCTTGGGAAGGAGTTTCCCAAGAGGGAGGTGTCTTCGAAGATCCTGAACTGTCTCCCTGAAAGATGGGACACATGAGTAATTTTGTTGAAAAACACTCAGGACCTTACAAACATCACTCACTCACACCTATTCTCTGAGTTAAAGGCTCTAGAATTTGACCTCGATAAGAGGAAGAAGACGGGTGTTGTCAGTGAGGAAGTTAGTGAGGAGAAGACATCTGAAAAGGAAAAGAGCGTGGCTCTTAAAGCTACTCCTGAGCCTGAGGCTGGATCTGGCTCCAAGTCTCTAAAAGACATGAACAAAGATGAGCAAGCCTTGGAGTACAACCTGATGGCACGGCGATTCGAGAAACTGAACTCTCGTTTCGGCAGGTATAAGAAATTTTATACTGACACCCGTGATCGCAGGTACTCCAGCCCTAGGAGATCTAGCCCCCGGAGAGAAGAAAGAAGAGGTTCAGATCCAGGAGGGATCGCAATGAGCCTGAGCGACGTAGAGATGAAAAGAGGAGAGAGGATGAGCCCAGAAGATCCAGCTCCAAACCTGAAAGATCATCAGGGAGCAGGAGGGAATCCTCTGATAAAAGGTACACTGACAAGAAGTTTTCTTCTGATGCAGATCAGTGCTATCACTGCAAAAAGTCTGGACATTATCAGTATGATTGTCCGGAGCTCAGTGCTCGTGAGCGAGAAGATCGGAGAGACAAAAGAGAACTCAGGGCTTCAGACCGGAGAGCGTTGCTAGCTGAGGACTCCTCAGATTCAGATGGCCCTGGACACCGGTCTCCTGAACTCTTTTCAGATGAGGAGTATGATGACCTCTGCCTGATGGCAGATGATGAGGTATGTTCTTCTGCCTCTTCTCCTGATCACGCACCTGAGTTTAGCTCAGATTCAGCAGGAGAACTCGACCTTCAGCTCGCCCTAGAGCAATTGATGGTTGACTTCTCAAGGCTGCAGGAGACTCATACTCACACAGTGGATGTGAACGCACAACTGAGTGAGAAGAACGATCGGTTAACTGAGTCTCTCAGAGTAAGAGATACTGAGGAAGCCCTCAGATTAGTACATCTTCAGGAGGAGCTACTTAATGCTAAGAATAAGCATGATGAAGCTCCACTGGAGGTAGAAAAACTGAAGGGTGTAATCAGCTCGCTGATTGAGACTCGTGATACTGATTTGTTCCTTGCTCAGGAACAACTGATAATTGAGCGAACTGCTTTAAGAATGATGCTCGAAACTGAGTGGCAAGCTCGCCTTTGTGCTGAGCAAACTGCTTGGGATCTTGAGCTGATCTCAAAAGAGAAAGCTCATTCAGAATTAGTGCTTCAATACACCACTGAAATTGAGGCCCTGAAAGAAGCCAATGGGCATCTTGAAGTCAAGCTGAAGAAGTTATACACATCTACCCAAGTGGTTGATGAGTTGACAAATTTCTCTCAGCTGACTGATGGTGCTAAAGCTGGGTTAGGCTATGATGCCACAAAAGACCCAAAGGGCAAGAAGAAGAGAGGTGCTTCAGGGAGCAACTCTCAGAAAAAGTTTGTCCCTGCCCTAACTGATGATAAGAGCTCAAGTGTTGCTCATCAGAATAAAGGCAAAGGGAAGGAGAAAATGCCTGCTGAACCTGTCAGGCAAAGGACTGAGAAACCAAGATAAAAACCTAAGGAAAAGGTCAAAGTTTCTCATTCTGAGTCTAGGAAGACAGACCAAAGGAACTCCAAGGTCCAGCCTAGGAATCCTCAAACTGGGAAGAATTTTGTTCCTAGCACTTCTCAGGCCCAGCCTAGAAATGCTCAGAACAAAAGGAACTCAGGACAAAGGAGACCTCAGGCAAGACCTAGGACTACTGAGGTTCAGACTCCTCAGACAGGGCACAGAGCCCATCAGGAGCGTCCCAATTCTCTAAGAAGAAGGACAAACCAGGTGGTTTCTGAAAGGCAATGGAGACCTGACTCCAGAAACACTCAGGCCAGACCTCATGTGCCAAGAGGTCAGGCCAGAGCTGCTCCTTCTCAGGACAGACTTCAGCCCAATGCACCCAGGTCAAGGAGAAACAGGAGGCCCACCCCCAGAAATCAATATAGGGCTCCTGTATCTCAGGCTGACACCCATACACCCTCAACTTCCCAGGCACAAAGGAAGAAGAGAACTGTGTATGTTGACATTTCAGGGAAACAGGTCTACACTTCTGATGCTGTCAGAATTGTCAGACAAATCTGGATCCCGAAGGGTATGGCTGACTCAGTAGGACCCAATACTAGATGGGTACCTGAGGCCTGATTCTTTTCAGGTCACTGCGGGCTACAAGAAGAAGAAGGAGGATCTGATGAAGGACTGGTACTTGGACTCAGGATGTTCCAGGCACATGACCGGATTTCGTGATCTCCTTCAGGATTATGTAGCTCAAGAAGGCCCGCAGGTAACCTTTGGTGATAACTCTAAGGGTTTCACCAGAGGATTCGGAACCCTTGTTATTAACTCTGTCCGTGTTATGAATGTATCATATATTGAAGGACTGAGACATAACTTGCTCTCGGTTAGTCAGTTTTGTGACCGAGGATATAGTGTAGAATTTACATCTAACATGTGTCTCGTAAAGGACAAATCTACACTGCAGGTTCTGATTACAGGAGTCAGGAGGGGCAATGTATATTTTGCTGACTTCAAGAGCAGCCCTCCTGAAACCTGTCTGGTCGCTAAGAGCTCCTCTGAGCTCAGTTGGCTTTGGCATAAATGTCTGAGTCACTTAAACTTCAAGATTATTAACAAAATCTCTAGACTTTCTCTTGTAGATGGTCTGCCTAATGAAGTTTTTAGCAAAGACCACGTGTGCGGAGCGTGTCAGGAAGGCAAGCAAACCAAAGCCTCATTCAAGGTGAAGGAAGCCTTCTCTACTGACAGAGTGCTTCAGCTCCTGCACATGGATCTCTTTGGTCCAGTAACTCATGTCAGCATAAATGGTAGGAAATATACCCTTGTTGTTGTTGATGACTATTCCAGGTACACTTGGGTTATTTTCTTGCTGAACAAAAAGGAGACACAGGTCAAGCTTCCTGAGTTACTCAAGCAATTGAGTACTGAACAGGGTCAGAGCATTGTCAGGATTCGATCAGATCGAGGAACCGAGTTTATAAACTATATTATAACTGACTTTTGTACTAACCATGGTATAGCTCATGAGACTTCTGCAGCTAGGACCCCTCAGCAGAATGGGGTAGCTGAAAGGAGGAATCGTACCCTGAAGGAAGCTGCCAGGACCATGTTGGCTGAATCAGGACTGCCCAAGAAGTACTGGGCTGAGGCAATCAACACTGCCTGCTACACTCAGAACCGATCTATGCTGAACAAACAACATGCTCAGACACCCTATGAGACTTGGAACAAGAGGAAACCTCGCATCTCTTATTTCCATATTTTTGGGTGTAAGTGTTTCATCCTGAACAATGGAAAAGACCAGCTGAAAGCCTTTGATAGCAAATCTGATGAGGGAGTTTTCTTAGGATACTCCTCAGTCAGTAAAGCTTTCAGGGTGTATAATTGTCGGACCCTTTGTGTGGAGGAAACACCTCATGTTGTGTTTGATGAGACTGCATCAGTGCATAGGAAACAGGTTCCAAGTCCTGATACTAAGGGAATTACCAAAAGGGTAACAAGGCTGAGTCTGAAGAATCCTGAATTCAAGATCAAACTTGTCAGTGCTCCCAAGGGATGGGATGATGATGATGAAGATCAGGATGGACTTCAGGCCAACCCTCAGCAAGCCCTTACCTCGGAAAATGTTGAGTCTCAGACGGAGGGACAGACTCAACCTGAGGTACGTACTGTCGGTGATGATGCTTCTGCACCTGAGACAGTTATTGAGTCCAACACTGTAGGGGGAAACAATTCCTCTGATATTGGTCAACCCTCAGGAAATGACTCAGTATCCCCTGTTCTTGCTCGTTCCGCTTCTTTGCCTATTATTATTGAGACTAATGTTTCAGGATCAGGCAATGGAACATCAGTAGCTCCCAGTGCTCCAGTCAGCAGGAGGCGATGGCTAGATGACCACTCATTGGCTGATATCATTGGAGATATCAATGAGGGGGTCAGGACGAGGTTGTCCTTTGGTGAAAGCGCTATGTTTTGTTGCTTTCTGAGTGATCAGGAACCTACAAGCATAGAAGAAGCTCTAGCTGATCCCAACTGGATCCTAGCCATGCAGGATGAGCTCAATCAGTTTGAGCGGAATCAGGTTTGGGAGTTAGTGGATAGACCTAGGCGTCAACATGTTATTGGCACCAAATGGGTTTTCAAGAACAAGAGGGATGAGAAGAATGTTGTTGTCAGAAATAAGGCCAGGCTTGTAGCAAAAGGTTACTGTCAAGTCGAAGGCATCGACTATGATGAGACCTTTGCTCCAGTCGCAAGATTAGAAGCAATCAGGTTGTTTCTGGCCTATGCAACATTCAAGAAATTCAAAGTGTATCAGATGGACGTAAAGAGTGCTTTTCTGAATGGTGTACTGAATGAAGAGGTGTATGTTGAGCAACCTCCTGGATTCGAAGTTGGTAATAAAGTATATCACCTGAAGAAAGCCCTTTATGGCCTGAAGCAAGCTCCGAGAGCTTGGTATGATACATTATCCCAATTCCTGATAGACCACGGGTTCATGAAAGGAACAGTGGACAGGACCCTCTTCCGGATCACCGAAGGAGAAGACATTCTCTTGGTTCATATTTATGTGGATGACATAATATTTGGATCTCCTAATCTGAAGCTTTGTGAGAAATTTTCCAAGCTGATGACTGGGAAATTTGAGATGTCAATGACGGGAGAAATGAATTTCTTTTTGGGTCTCCAAGTCAGGCAAACTGACTCCGGAATTTTCATCAATCAGTCCAAGTATGCGAGGGACTTGATTCAGAAATTTGGAGTTCAGTCCAGCAGAGTCTCACGCATTCCCATGAACACAAATGAGAAGCTGGATCCTGACAAAGAAGGAGCCTCAGTAAATCAGACTGAATATAGGGCACTGATAGGATCTTTATTATATCTGACTGCTAGTCGTCCTGACATCACTTATGCAGTTGGAGTTTGTGCAAGGTATCAGTCTGATCCAAAGAAGAGTCATCTAGAGAGTGCCAAAAAGATTCTGAAATACCTAAGAGGTACAGTCAACTTAGGACTTTGGTATCCCTCTGATGACAACCTAGAACTGACTGGCTATTCAGACGCTGATTATGGAGGCTGTAGACTTGATAGGAAATCAACTACAGGCACATGTCAGTTTCTAGGGAGTAAACTGATCTCTTGGTTTTCTAAGAAGCAAACCAGTGTTGCAACGTCTACTACTGAGGCTGAGTATATGGCGGCAGGCAGTTGTTGCTCTCAGATTCTTTGGCTGAAACAACAACTGAGAGACTACCAGGTTGAGGCCACTGAAGTCCCAATTTATTGTGACAATAATAGTGCCATTGCCATATCCCAAAACCCAGTCTTACATACAAGATGTAAGCATGTAGACATCAGGCATCACTTTATCAGAGATCATGTGGAGAAGAAGGACATTAGGATGGAGAGAGTCCCTACTGAAAAACAGAGAGCTGACATCCTGACTAAGGCTCTGCCTGAAACCAGGTTTGTTGAGTTATCATTAGAGTTAGGACTCCTTGACCCAGGCTTAGGTGATTCAGTTTGAATCTCTGATAAGAATGCACAAGGTCAGGGGGAATAACTCATATGGACTCAGGATGAAGGGAACTCAGAGAGAATGTGAATGGTTGTAGGGGGAACATTCAGTACAAAATGGATGATCAGTATAGACTGACTAAGGTTCAGGACACAGAGTTCAGGGCTTGTCACCCTGATAGGGCAATAAGTGGTATCAGTCAGAATACATATCTGACTGACTGGTATGTTTCCTGATTTTTGTCTAGTCATCAGATATTGCGTGCATTATCCTTTTTACTGTGCTGTATTGTCAAATCAATTTAATTTGCCAATTGATCCCAGCCGTTCGTTTTAATATTCGGTTATTATTTAATTCAATTTGTTTGAATTAAATACGGACATGCTCTAATGCGCATTTAATGCACTGTGGGCGGGAACAGTTATCAATAAAATTTTGACCAATTACCTTTGAAGAACCGAAAAGGTAAATGCTTTTTACTGCTCAAATCTTGTCCATTGAATTCCATATGTCACTATTTTCTAAACCGTCCGATTAAAACCGAATTTTTCTTTCTATAAATAAGAGAAGATCGTGTTGTTAAAACTTTTATGCACCCAATATTTTCTTAACTTATCTTCTCTAAAAACCGATTCTCTTCAAATCTCTCAAAATCTTCCATGGTTTCACCTTCTGCAGATACCTTTTTTGGAAACCTTTTCCACTTAAGGAATGAAATACACTACGAGCCCTATGGGGATTTTTCTTCTAATAACCCCGATATTATGTCTGTGCGAGACCTCTTTGATAATGCAGGTCTTCTGCAGTTCGTCACTGCAAAGCCACAGAGGCTTCACCCCAGACTCATTGCTGCCTTCTACCTGAAGATGGCGAAGAACAAGGACTCCCAGGAGTGGGAAACTTGTATTCCCTTGACCACCTGTGAGAAGGGAAAGGGTGGTGAGGAGGAGATGGTCAGGAGGTGGGTCACCTTCAACATTCGGGAGAAGATTAAGGAGGTTTTTAATCTTCCCAACAAAGGACGAAGCCCAGTGGAGTATGGGTTTGGGAATGAGAAGGATTTTCTCCAGTCCCTGTGTGATGGAGATGTCGTGCTGAAGTCCGGCCTGAATAAATCAGTCTTGAGGACTGAAAACCGTCACTTCTTCGACCTGACGAGTCAGGGAGTGATGGGAATTGCTGGAGGATTGGAGCAGATCTCCAGGCCGAAGCTGTTCACAATGATGGCTATTTCCGACGCCCCTCTGCATAATTTTGACTGGGAGGGTTACTTCCTCCAAATGCTGGTGGCTGAGACCAGCAAGATCAAGTACTCGCCAGAGGGGCAGGCGACTTTTGAGGCCAAGATACATTTTGGCACCAAGATCTCCATGCTCTTGGAGACTCTGGATCTCGGTGATGTGGATCAGGCTCAATCACTCGAGATCCCAGCGAAAATCCATCTCTTCAGAGCTTATTCTGATGATGCTGGCACAAGGAGAAGGCCTCGGACTCAGAAGAAGAAGGCCCAGGCGAGCATGACTGGGAAAGTCCAGGCTCAGGCAGGCAAATCTTCAGAGTCTGATACAGCAAAGCCAGCGGAGGATAAATCCAAGACCTCCAGACCCAAGCAACAAAAGCTGAAATTTCTCTACTCTGGGTCAGTTGGGCGACAGAAAAAGCTTATGGAGATGCAATCTGCTGAATCTGTTGAGAAGGAATCAGCTTAGGCGCAGGATGCTGCTGAATCTGTTGAGAAGAAATCAGCTCAGGAGCAGGATTCTGCTGAAGCTGTTGAGAAGGAACCAGCTCAGGCGCAGGCTGTTCCTGAATTTGCTCCGATTGCATCCCCTGAACCCAACCAGCTGATCCTTACTATTGCTGAAACCTATCAGAGTTTGGGTCAGGAAGAGCCTACTCAGGAAGGAGGAGTTGAGCAAGAGGCTACTGAATCAGTTCAGCATGAAGCACCATGGCCTTTCCCTGCGCCCGATGTGAACAGTCTATCAGATTTTGAAATAGTTGCAAGGGGAGAGGCTGCTGAGATGGTGGAAAGAAGATTCCCTGATCTTACTGAGGCTCAGAAGGAGGCAGTTGTGCAACTCCGCACTTTTGCCATGATCAGAAATGCTACTTGGTCTGAGCTCAGCCAGCTAGGAGAGTCCAGAGGATGGGACTGCATTGCAGATTTAGAAGCCGCCCTCTTTGATCATTTTGGTGTTAACTCTTTACATCATCTGATCAAAATGGTGGATTTTATCAGAACAGTTCGCAGAACGTATCCTGAGCCCGAGACTCAGTTGGCTGAAGTGAAGGGAAAGGAGAAGGAAGCTGAAGTGGAGGTGGTAGTGATTGCTGATGACGATCAGCAAGGTGGCACTGAGGGAGTCGGTGCACCGACCGATGATGCACCCCTTGGACCCGGGGCAGCGGAGGCTTCAGGAGAGGGTCGATCAGGTCTTATCCGAGTTCGAGGAAACTGGATCACCCCAGCGGCTATGTTCACTGAAAATTCCTCACGAGCTCTTTCGAACATGCACAGAAGAGTAACTCTCGTTGAGCGACAGGCAATTAGGGTTGATAAAGATTCTAAGACTCTGAATAAGAAGATGAAAAGGCTGGATAAAGACCTGAATGATATGGCCTCTGATATGGATGCAGCAATTGATCTCTTTGGGGAAGCTCGGTCTGAAATCAATGTCGAACTCACTGTCATTTCCGAGCAAACCAAGGATGCTATTCAGAACTGCAATCAGATGGTTTCAGATGTGCAGACTCAGCAGGAGACTAAACTTGCCAACTTTCTGGATCAACAATTATCTGAAAAGGTTGATCAACTGGTTGATGAGAAGTTGGTCAGGTTAAGAACTGAACTGAAGGAGGACCTGCTGAGGGAGTTGTCTGCACAGGAGAAGGAGAAAATTGCATCTGCCCTAGACTCAAGGATGCAAAACTTCGAAGGTCGACTGAAGGCTGCACACAATTCAGCCATTGATCAGCTCAGTATCGGCCTGAGAGGAATGGTGGGGCAGATTGGGCAATTGCAGGTAAAGCAGACTGAGATGGATAGTCAGTTCAATCTTTTGGCGGAGTCAGTGGATGAAGTTGTCAGACGTATTAATGACGATGATGCCAAAAAGGGGGAAGAAGGGAAGAAGCAAATTGCCACTACTGGCAAAGCTAAGAAGAAGAACTTTCCCCTGGAACTGAAGGCTGCGGATAGAAAGAGGACTAGATCCGTAGCCGCCATCGAAACTGCTGAAGGCTCAGATCCGAAAAAGTTGAGACCCTCTGAAGATTCGGCTCTCGAGCCATTATATAAGGAGATGGAGGAACAAATAATGCCATCTGGGCTGACCACTCAGAAGAAATTGGTGTTGACTGATGCTGAAAAGATAGCAAAAATGAAAGAAATTTCGATGCTCAGTCAGATCCAGCGCCTAAAAGAATCTAATGAGTATCTGACTTCCCAGGTCCAGAAGAAGAAATCTGTATCATCTGGATCTCGGATAAAGACTCAGAGGAAGATTGTGGTCAGTTCAGATCAAAGTCATCCTCCATCGAAGTTTGTTGAAGACTTCATTCCGATTGAGATGCTGGAGGTTTGGATTCCGATCCGGAATAGGTGGGCATACCTATTCTATGTGGTGGGGTTATGGGACGATCAGACTGAAGAAAAAGACGTCATACTCCATCACTGGATGGCACAGGAGCATCCTGATCTATGGGCTGAAATCATCAGACATGCTGACACTGAAGGTGTTGAGATCGCTCCTCCGGAATTCATTAAGTATCCTCCTCCACTCTTTAGGAATTCTAAGCAGCTGGACCGGAAAGTAATTTCTGAAGAAGTCGTCAGAGTAGGACGAGCTACCGGGGCCGTTGCTGATCGGAACAGGATGAAGCAGGTCCTGAATCGAGTACTGGAGATGTACGAGATTCCACTGACTGCTTGGAATAAGGATGAAGATTAGATCAGGAGTTAGTTGTTCAGGAATTTTGTAATAGCTTCAGGATACTTGTATTTTCTTATCAATCAATGAAGTTATTTATTTTTCCTGAGTACAACTTCTTGTTGACTCCTGAATTTACTTTTCTGAATTCTTATCAAGAACTGTACTAACCCATTCCTTGTTTTCATCTTATAGACTAAGTACCTAGTTCGTCAGGTGGTACTGAGTTATTTTCACTGACTAAGTCAGTTGATTGTATAGATGAATAGGAATTTACTTAAGGGTTTTGGCATCATCAAAAAGGGGGAAATTGTTGGGACAATCTGAGTATTTTGATTAGATCCCAAAACCCCTGATGAATTTGCCTAAGTATAGTGTTCAGGATAAAATAGTTCAGGATAGTTAGGTTAGAAATTCAGTACAGAAGGATCATGCTGAAGACTGAAGAATATTGGAGTCGACCCAATTTACTGAAGTCTGAAGCGTAAACCATTCTGAAGGAGTCAGTCAGTCTCGCTGAAGATTGTCTGTTCTGATGCTGAAGATCGAAGCCTGCTGATTCATCCTGAAGTCATTCCTGAAGTACCATTGTCTGATGTTTCTACTGAATACACTAAGCATGTTCACGACATAACTCAGTCAGTGAAGAGTAAAGTATTACCTATCAGGCTGTGCTGAATGCACATAGGACCTGACTTAGGCCTTGGTTCAGTTCACCTGAATCCTGTAAGTCCGAAGCAAAAAGGTAACACATACTGAGCTGAATGACCTATCAGGCTGTGCTGAATGCACATAGGACCTGACTTAGGCTGTGGTTCAGTTCACCTGAATCATGTCAGTCCAAAGCAGAAGGTTATTTATGCTATGGGACAAGAGACAAAAAGAATGTCAGTAAGACTCCATTAAGGCACACGTTCAGACTGAGTTATTACAAGAGACTCAGAGCATTGAATGTACGAGGAAGGATAAATGTCTGAAGGTCAACTAGCCGTTATAGTGGAGAGCCAATGATCTTTCGACACGCAAGCACGGAGTCTGCGCAGCATTTAATGCGGCATTTAATGCGTCTCAAAAGGTTGCAGGTGATGTGACAACTTGCCAGAATAAGCATGGCGGGTAGGTCGAACAGTATTTCTAGCCTGCAATCTACCTAAAATAGGAAAGATTTGATTTGACCTCCTCCAACGGATCTATTTTGAATCTCGCCTATAAATATGGAGAACCTTGCACCCATTCAAGGTGAACGGGAAATTTCCAAGAGAACTCTCAAGAATCCAAGAACACAAAGCATTTCATAAACAACACTCTGCAATTAAATTTCCCTAGTATTGTAGTAGGATTCACTCTATATTTGCTTAGATCGATAGCTCTAATATTTAGCACTGATTTGTATTGCTAGAGCTATCTTAGTTGGAAACCAGAATATCAAACCTCTCAGAGTGTGAGATAGGTTGGTTAGAAGGACTGGGACTTGTAAAACGCCCAGGGGTCAGTTCCTAAGAGAGGAAGTTGGCTACTCGTGTCCCTTGGCACGTAAAACCCAAGTACCTATCCTCAGGGTTTTGAGGATAGCTTCCTGTTAAATCAGGTCGTGGACGTAGGAGTTGGTTATCTCCGAACCACGTTAAAAAGTCCCCTGTGTGCTGATTTACTGTTTTGTTCAGGATCATAAATGTCATCATATTAAACTGAACATACTGCATTGGTTTTAACTTCAGGACTGAATCAATCATCCTGAATCTGAATACTGTGCACTCAGCCTTAACCACCAATTTACTAAGCAACTCAGAGAAAACGTTTTCAAAAACTAAAACGAGTAGAATCTAAGGGCTCACTTTCCGCACGTACTCTGACTCACTGAGATAGTAGTCCAACTGACTCGCTTCCGAGCAGTCAGTAGGTTTGTTATCTCTACTGAGCCTCCGAGCACTTTACTCACACTCAGCTTATCTGACTCATTACTGAACCGTCCCTGCTGCCCCTGCGGACATTCAGCATACTGAGTACTTCAGGGAATCCTGACTGAGTGCGTTAGAGCATTTTTCTGAGTCTTTCAGAAAAATCTAAAATCAGTGTATTCCCCCCCCATACACTGATTTAACTCATTTCGGGACCAACAGCGCGGATTAATAATGACAGCGAGTGGGAAGCCCTCGTCAGCGAGTTTGAGGACTACCTGGAGAAGTCCTCGATTCCCCCTGGCACGGAATTGAATATTGGAGACCTCGCGGGCTATGGGATCAATCTCGACGCTGCTTGTCTAAAATTCAACATTATCCAGACGAAGCAGGTCTTGACTACCGACCTCGCCCAAGAGACTGAAGGTGCCGAGGGGGAAGCTGGAGGTGAGGTCCCGCCGACCATGGAGCAGATGCAGGAGGTCTGTGGGGACGCAATGATAAACATTAGCAAGCTCGGCACAAGCAGACTCTCTGGGAAGATCACTTCTGATACCGAGCTCGCCATGCCCATCCGCCAGGTCGCCCCCACTTCAGAGGTCGCCGACCCCGAGTCTTAGGCCCTCTTTACTCTTGCTTTCTTAGTTTAGTTTTCATTTTCCAAGTTTCGGTAAGTCGTCGGGTTGCGGAGCTCGCCCAGAAGGAGCCCCATTTTTGTAGCTTTACTTTTCGTTCAAGTAGATTCAGCTCGCCCAGAAGGAGCTTTTTGTAATTCAAAGACGGCCAGCTGGTCGGCCTTTGTGGCCAGCACCACTACTCATACTTAGGATTTTTTCAAGTATATTTTTGGCTTGAAAATCTCTTAAGTATCCTTTTCAATATAAGCCGAGCATTTTTTGCCTAACTCTTTTCCTTTATGTATTTGCTCTTTTACGTTATAATTTTTTAGAATAGCTCGTTTTTGTTTATTTTTCTGGTACGTAATTGTTCGTCTTATTCTACTTTGAGAAGCGAATCGTTCGTTTTACGTCACTTACGACTACGAATTGTACCTCTGTTCTGAGAGTGCGTAT
Source organism: Prunella vulgaris (assembly GCA_026898435.1). Lineage (NCBI taxonomy): Eukaryota > Viridiplantae > Streptophyta > Magnoliopsida > Lamiales > Lamiaceae > Prunella > Prunella vulgaris. Next base: position 741,681 of record JAPKLY010000076.1, on the reverse strand, counting down.
TCTTCGTCTTATGCCACTTAGGGCCGCGAATCGTTCGTCTTAGACCGCTTAGGGCGGCGAACTGCACTTCGATTGATTCACGTTGGGCCATTGGGTTTCATGAACCTTGCCTTAGACGTTTCTTCGTCTTTTTCGCGAATTTTTCTAACTTACGGCAGTAGGTGCTTAGCAACCCTTTAAGGAGGGTACCTTCGCGACCTTGGGCACTTTGGCCTTTGCCTTCGAGCTATTTAATTACAACGCTTGGGACCTTGGCCCTTGCGCATTGTGGATTTTTGAGCATGTGGGCGAGCTAGGTTTGGCGAGCTACCAGGAGTAGTGGGCGACCAGGTGCAGCTCGCCTGGTTGGGGAGCTGCACAGGTCCAAACACTTGGGAATTTTTCTAAATTTTCACAGCAACGTAATTTACATCGGTTGCCATCTACACTTCTGATGCAAACCTTCGACTAGTCTATTACAGGATTCTAGTCTATTGGTAGAACTTTTTTAGATGTGCCGAGCTGCAGGTGTATGACGAAGCCTTGCCTTCTGCGTCTTCTAGATCGTAGGTGCCATTTGGCCAGACTGCGGTGACTCGGAATGGTCCTTCCCAGTTCGAACCGAATACACCTGGTGGGGCCATCAATTTCTTCTTTAACACCAGGTCTCCGACCTTGAATTTTCGGTCTCGGACCTGTGAGTTGTAATACTTTTCCGCTCTACGCTTGTAGGTGGCGTTCTTCATTTCTGATGAAGCTCTTGTCTCTTCGATCAGATCCTTTTCTACTGCCAAGGCTTCATCATTCTTCTCTTCATCGTATCCCACCACCTTCCAAGTCTTGTTCTGGACTTCAACCGGTACTACGGCTTCAGTTCCGAAGGCTAGGGCAAACGGGGTCTCCCCGGTGCTGGCCCTATAGGAAGTTCTATAGGACTATAGGACCTCTGGGAGTTCGTCTGCCCAGCTCCCCTTCTATTCTTCGAGGCGGAGCTTCAATATGTGTTTCAGGATCTTGTTCACCGCCTCGACTTGGCCGTTCGACTGGGGGTGATATGGAGTTGAGTAGTGCTTCTTGATGTTCCAAGAACTGCAGAAGTCCCTCAACTTCTGTCCGTCGAACTGCCTTCCATTATCAGTGATGACCGACTGCGGGAGTCCAAACCTGTAGATCAGGTTTTTCCAAATGAAGCCGATCATCCTTTCTTGGGTTATGGTTGTGAGAGCTTTGGCCTCAGCCCACTTAGTGTAGTAATCTACTGCTACGACAGCGAACTTTACACCACCCCTGCCAGGTGGAAATAGGCCGATCAAGTCGATACCCCATTTCGCGAAAGGCCATGGGCTGAAAACTGGCTTAAGCTGGTTGGCTGGGGAGTGGATGTTAGGTGCGAAAAGTTGGCACTTTCGGCACCTTCGAGCGAAGCTGATGGCATCTTTGCGAAGAGTGGGCCAGTAGTAGCCCTATCTGATCGTTTTATATGCCAATGCTTGCCCCCCAGCGTGACTCCCACAAATCCCTTCGTGAATTTCTTCTAACACTTCGGACCCCTGCTTCTTAGTTAGGCATTTGAGTAGGGGTAGAGAGAATCCACGTTTATAGAGTTGGCCGTCCAGCAGTGTATATCTGGCAGCTTGCTTTACTAACCGGCTAGCTTCTCAGGTGTCCACGGGGGTTGTTCCGTCTGTTAGGTATTTTTGGATTGGAGTGCACCAATCTTCACCACCTTCACTGTCCTCCTGCCCCCCGCTCGAGGTTTGATTTACTTTGTAGTCGAACGTCGAGGGTTTTTTAGTGTGGTGATCACAACCTCCGTGAATTCGGCTTCGCCATTGCTGGTAGCTAGCCGGGCTAGGGCGTCTGCTTGTGTGTTTTCTAGCCGTGGTATCTGATTGATGTAGACCTGCGTAAACATCGAGATTAAATGTGCGGCTATCTTTTGGTAGGTCATCATCTGCTGGTCTTTTGCCTCATATTCCCCCCGGACTTGGGATATTATTAGCTGGGAATCTCTGAAAACTTGAAGATTGGTTGCCCCCACAGCTAATGATAGCTTAAGTCCTGCTATCAACGCTTCATACTCCGCCTCATTGTTGGTTGCTCGAAAGTCGAACCGAATTGCGGAGGTGAAGACTTGTCTGTCTGGGCTGATCAGGAACACGCTGGCGCCTGCTGCCATGCTAGTTGATGATCCGTCCACGTAGAGATGCCATGGAGCTATACGTCCCCTCGTCGGATCTTGTGGGAAAGTTAGCTCGACGATGAAGTCGGCCAGTGCTTGTCCCTTGATCGCTGTTCGGGGTGCGTAGGTTATACCGTATAGGCTAATCTCCAGTGACCATTTCAGCAGGCGTCTGGGCGCTGTAGTATTTGACGCAGTGGGAACGTCGTCAGCACCTCTACAGGATGGTCAAAGAAGTATGGCCTCAATTTTCTAACACTCATCACCAGTGCATAAGCCAGCTTCTCTGTTGGGGTGTACCGCAACTCAGCTTCATGTAAGACTTGGCTCACGTAGTACACTGGTAGGTGTGTTTTCGCCTCTTCTCGGACCAGGATGGAACTGATGGCCACCTCCGACACGGCTAGGTACAGATACAGCTTCTCTCCAGGTATTGGCTTTGACAGAACCTGTGTATCCGCCAGGTATGTTTTGATATCTTCGAAGGCTCGTTGGCATTCATTTGTCCAGACGAAGTGGTTTTCGAGGTGGAGCTTGTTGGCCTTGGCCGCCTCTTTGTATCTCCGTGTGTTTGCCTTAATTGCCTCGAAAAATGGACGATTTCGGTCTCCGGACCTGGAGATGAATCTGTTCAGGGCTGCCATGCACCCTGTCAGCCTTTGAATTTTTTGGACGGAATCGGGTATACCCATCTCGATTATGCATTGGACCTGTGTTGGGTTGACCTCAATTCCCCGCTGGCTAACTAGGTGCCCCAGGAACTTCCCAGAGTGTACGCCGAAGCTAGTCTTTTTGGGATTCAACTTCATGTTGTAGTGGCGCAGTATGTCGAAGGTCTGTTTCAGGTGGTCCAGGTGGTCCTCCTTTCACAAACTCTTGACAACTATGTCGTCCACGTACACCTCCATGGATTCGCCAATGTGTTGGTCAAACATTTTGTTCACCAATCTTTGGTAGGTAGCTCCGGCGTTGATGAGTCCGAACGGCATCCTTTCCCAGCAATACATGTTCTTGTTGGTGTAGAACACCGTGTGTTCCTGGTCATCTGGGTGTAGAGCTATCTGGTGATAGCCCGCAAAAGCATCCATGAATGTCATCATCTCATGGCCTGCAGTACTGTCCACCAGCTGGTCAATGTGAGGTAGTGGGAAGTTGTCCTTCGGGCATGCTTTGTTCAGGTCTGTGAAGTCAATGCAGAGTCTCCACGTCCCATTGTGTTTCTTCACCAGGATGGGGTTCGCGACCCATTGCAGACACAGAGCTTTCTTGATGAGCTTGTTGTCTAACAACTTCTCCACCTCAACAGTCAGGGCCGCGTACTTGTCTGGTCCATACTTTCTTCATTTTTGGTGTACGGGTCTCCTCGTCGGATCTATATTAAGTCTGTGGCAAGCATGTTCCAACGGGATTCCCGTCATGTCTTTGTGAGACCAGGCAAACACGTCCAGGTTGGCCATCAAGAAGAGCTCCATCCTCGACCGGTACGGTTCTGGTAACTCAGAACCGATGAAAAGTTCTAAGTCCCTTTCCGGGTCCACCGGGAGTACCGTCAACTCTTCCATGGGGGTTGCTTTTCTCTTTTGGCTTTTCCACCTCGGGTCGTTGATGAACTCGTCTCACTCCCCTTGTGACATCTGTTCAGGCTCGTGGCCTATGCGCGGTTCGAGGTCATCGGGTTGGCTCTCAGCTTGGGCGAGCTCGTCAGCTGTGAACACCTCTGGTGGTCTGTCAGCTTGGGATGATGTGGTGATTTGGGGAGTCGGGTCAACGTCCATTGGTGTTGGTTCTTGACCTCCCGCAGGTCCCCAACCTTGGGCCTCATCAGCTACCTCCATGGGAGTAGGCTGCTGTCTCTGCGCAGGTACCGACCCCTGCGCAGGTCTCAACACCTGGGTTTCTCCCAAGTCCTCCATTGGTGTCGGTTGTGTATCTTGCACAGGTCCAATGCCTTGGTTGATTTCTGACAAATCGCCTACCTCCATCATATCAGTTTCGACTGAGATGACGTCTAGGATGTTTGGCTCGTCTACAGGGATCTGTACGTCCTCTTCGAGGGTGTGGACTCGTGTAACAAACTTCTTGACCCAGCCATCTTTGATTTGGAGTAAACACTCTCGGGCCTTTTTCTGGTCACCTTTTATAGTTCCGGCACCTTTTGGAGTTGGGAATTTTAAACAGTAGTAGTAGGTCGAACACGCCGCTTTGAATTCATTAATAAAAGGGCAGCCAAGGAACCCGTTGTAGGAGGACTGCTGGTTGACAACTAGGAAATCTATGAGCCTAGTCAGTCTCCTTTCGGGGTCCTCAGCCGATACAAGTTGGACGCTCAACCTAACACTACCTAGGGGAACGGTTACAGCTTCCCCGAACCCCACTAACCTAGCATTGCTAGGTTCCAGATACGACTCAAAATCACCTAAGGCATCCAAGGTGGACTTGAAGAGGATGTTGGTGAATGCACCGGTGTCCACATGTATCCTGTGAACTCGGACGTTCATGATGTTGGCGGTTATCACCAACGAGTCATTGTGGGGCATCAGTACCCCTTCCAGGTCCACCGCGGAGAACGTCAGCTCGTCAGTAAGCTGTGAGACGGTCCTGGGGTCGGAGCTACCCTCCTGGACTTGGTTTATGGCCCGGATTTCGGCATTCCTTTTTCTCTTGGATGTGGAGGATCCCCCATCCTGGAGACCTCCTGCAGCTCCGATTTCTTCCTCAAGAACCAAGAGTTCCCGAGTAGGCTCCATGTTTTGCTGAGGTTGGGGAGGTGCCCTCCTTCTGTGATGGGGACCAGGTTGGTCTGCTTCCTCCTCCTCCTCCTCGTCAGAGGTAGCCCTCCTCCTCCTCGTCGGAGGTAGCCCTCCTCTCGAACCTCGGTCTCTTAGCTGGGACCTTCTTCATGAACTTGGCCAATTTCCCCTCCTCGTAAAATTTCCAGAGTTGCTTGAGGAGGTCTCGGCACTCGCTGGTGAAGTGGGCGATGGCCTGATGGTAGGCACAGAATTTGTTGGGATTGAGCTACGTGCGGTCCTGGCGGATTCGCCTCGGCTCTTCCAGCATGGCCTTGCCTTTGACGGCAGTGAAGACGCGGTCAACGGAGACAGTGAAGACCTGGTTGAGCTTTTCTTTGAGCTCGTCCCCCTCGCCAAAGGCCTTCAAGTTCCGGGGAGCTTTGTAGGTGCCCCCGGACTTCTTCCCGTAGGGCTTCCTTTCCTCGTGGGCACCAACTTCTTTCAGTAGTGCCTCCTGCATAGCCACAAACACCCCCGCCTTGTGGCGGAATTCGCTATAAGTGTTGGGACATGCGAGGTGCATTTCCTTCCAGAGGTCGGTGCCCCTCCTGAGTCCCGACATCGCTGCGACGACCTTGGTATCCTCGCTTACCGGCTCGCCTTCCAGCAGAATTTTGTCAAACCTTTCCAGGTACTGCTGGTCGGTCTCGCCCTCACCTTGGTGGATGTTGGCGAGTCGGTGTTTCTGGGTAAGGTAAGATCCGAACCCAGAGAAGTGGGCCAAGAACTCCCGTGAGAGTTGGCCAAATGAGCAGATTGATCCCGAGGCGAGTGAAGAGAACCATCAATGAGCTCGATCCCCTAGGGTCAGCGGGAAGTTCCGGCACTGGGTGGAGTCGGTGGCACCGACCGAAATCATGAAGTCCGCGTACTTGGCCAGGTGGACTTTCGGGTCCGATTCACCCTCGTATGCGGACATCACCGGGAATTGAATTTTCTTCTGGACCGGTGCGCGGAGGATGGCAGGTGCCAATGGAGAGGTGGGGAGAGCCGTGGCATCAGGTCCGCCAGACTTGGCTGCTACTTGTGCTTGTAGCATTTCAACGACCTTTTTCAGTGAGGCCAGCTCGTCATCTCGGCTCACCTCCGGCGGAGGGTGCTCAAAGGTCGTGCGTCTCACGGACGCACGTCCCCGAGGTGCCTCACTCTGAGGTGACCTCTCAGTGACGAGCTAGAATTGGCGTCCGCCGTGGGGGCCCAGTCGGTCAGTGGCGGGTCTCCTCAGCCTTTCGTGGGCTGATCTGCCTGGCTGCTGATCGGAGTCCCCATGGGACGCAGCTGGGGCCACCGTATGCTCATTCTCTTCGTATCTTGGGCCCAGGCGGCCTTGAAGGACTTCCCTCCTTTGTGATTGGTGGGTGCCAGATGCCCCGGTGTATGCCGACTCCCTTCCCGTGTATGGAGCAGAACCCTCCTCCACCATTTTGGCCTTACCAGTCCTCTCCCTACGCTGGCGGGCTTGTGCCGAACTCGTCTCCTGTTCGGTGGGGAGTATGCTGTAGTCCCCTCTGGTCTGGGTGCCTTGAGTGGGCCTGGTCTGCTCTCGGGCTTCGGCATCTGGAACTCGTCGGGGTACCAGGGCGAGTTCGTCCTGCTGTCGCTGCTGCAACCTCTGTAGGGTCGCGATGGTGCGTTGGAGCTCGTCAGGATTGCTGACCAGGTCCCTCAGGGCGGGGGCCAAGTCTTCCTGGGTCACCGCAACTCGCGGAGGTCGCGGAGCTGCGATGCTCTTCTGGGGAGGGGGTTGTGATGTCTCCACCACCTGGCGTGAGGTCTCCACCTCGGCATGGTTTTGATCACCCCCTTTAGACCTTCCCGCAGCTGCGGAGGCCTGTCCCTTGGCGGCTCGAGTGTTAGCCATTTTTGGGTTTCGGAGGGGGTAACTTGCTGAAGGGCGTCGGAGTGGGGGAGGTCGCCGGAGTGGTGGAGGTCGCCTGAATGGTGGTCGTCCAGCTTAGGCAGAGCTGTGCAAGTTTTCGTCTGGCCTCGCGTGTGACGAATTATCCGAAATTCGGTTTATTCGTGTGCACGCGCGCATTTGAAAACTTGTTCCGGACCTATTTCGTGAAATCCGAAGACTCGGGTTTTTGTCTGGAAATCTGGGTTCTTCGTTCAAGGGATGAAGGTGTATGTGTATCTTCAAGTGTTCTTGAGTTTTATCAAGAACACCTTCAAATCTTCAAACCTTCAACCAAACCCTAACTTTTTCGTTCTTGAGATTTTTAATTTTTCAGGTTCAAAGGCACCCCTCCTTCTAGAGCCAAATTGTTGATAGAATTTGCTGATTGTGTTTATTATGTGGCTTTACAACGAATTAATTCTACCAAACAATAATCTTATGATTTTGTGTTCTTGGGGAGGGAGAGAAGAGAGCTTAGAGAGAGAAATATTGTAATGGGAGTTGTATTGATTTTCAGAATTGTGAGAATTGACTGAATAGTACAAGAGAGGTCTTATTTATAGGTGTGTGAGTGTGAGACGGCACCTTACGAGCCTATGTGGCTTCCGGTGTTGACGAGGGTTCCTTACCCTCATCTCGATCTCTCACACTATTTCCTCTATCACGCCTCGTCCTACTACTATGCCTTAGACTAGATGGGCCCCATTAAAAACCTCGCCGTAAACCACCCTTGTGGATAAACCGGACGGAGGGAAAAAGAGCGCGCCATCGGGGTCCTATTGACTAACAAGTGAGCTCATGGGCGAGCTCCCAGCGAGGTTTGGTTGGTCGGGCGAGCTCCCGAGCCTTGACCAGATTCCAGAGTATCGCGCAGTGACGTACCACAGTCGGGCGAGCTCTGGTGTACCCACAGACGGGCGAGCTCTGGACCTTCTCCAGCTCGGATGGGCTCTGGAGACCTGGCAAACCTTGGGGATTATTTCTGAAACTTACGTATTAGTTCGCCATATCAACAACAGTGACAATACATGTAAATGATAATGAAAATAAATTTGCATGACAATAGTAATATTTGTTACATGATAGTGATAGTAATGCTTCGAGGTAGTGATAGTCATGCTACGTGATAGTGATAGTCAAAGTATATGGCAGTGATAGCTTGTTCATATAACTGTAAATGCCAATAAGCATGGTAGTGATAGTTATTATATATGACAGTGATAGTTGAAGTGTATGATAGTGATAGTTTGATTACATTACAGTAATAGAGTGGATTTTTTGTGTATGCTTTATTTATAGTAATAATTATAATTCATAACAGTGATAGTCTTCATGCATGATAGTGATATTCAAAATGCATGGTAGTGATAATTGTTGTGAATGATAGTTATAATATATTTGTGTCTTTATTGTATAATAGTAATTGTCATGCTACATGATAGTGATAGTCATATAACATGACAGTGTTATTATTTGTATATGACAATGATATGCATGGAAGTAATAATTATAGTTCATGACAGTGAATGTCTATGAGCATAAGAGTGATAGTGACTATGTATGACAATGATACTATTTGTGCATGATAGTGATAGTGTATTTACATACAATAGTGATAATTTTTATGTTTGTATGCTATATTATTTTTATATCTAATCAATTTTATTGATTTGTTATTTGATTTTACAGATGAAATACTAGACTTAATACAATTTGAGCCCCTTGAAGAAGAAGAAGAAGAAGAAGAATTATTTAATGATTTCACTTTAACATATGGACAAAACATTGAAGATGTTATGATAGCAAATCAAGACTATCAGTGTTATATTGATGGACTATCACTGTTACATTCATGAACTATCACTGTTATGTTGAATGACTATCACTGTTATGTTAAAAGACTACCACTGTTATATTGATGGACTATCACTGTTACATTCGTGAACTATTACTGTTATGTTGAAAGACTATCACTGTTACATTCATGAACTCAAAATGCTCTCCCAATCAACACTTGGCCACACAAACTCAAGAAACAAGTACAAAAATAGAGACATCAAAACACCTCTCAAAATTTATAACAACACATTCACAAGAAACATATTTTCCCCTTCAAAATGCTCTTATTGACAAGACATAAATTTGGTAAACTACATAACCATCATTGTTTAAAAAAAAAAAAAAAAAACGTCATATGCACATCCATTTCAGTACTAAGGCTAACATGTTTTCCAAATCTAAACCAAATGATATTTTTCAAAACAACAATTTCAACAATTTCTTGTTCTCTTATTTCTTCTCTCGGCAGCAATCTTTTTCTTCTCATCCTTCATCCTTAAGGCTTCATCTTTCTTCTCCTTAGTAATACGCTGAATCAATTTGGTTTGTTATTATAGAAATTGTAAACTTCAGCTAGCACATCTTCTTTCACTTCATTGATTTCAGCCAAAACAATTGAAGCACAAATTTCAGCCCTCCAAACCCGGTGTATCACAACCTTCAAATAAATAATAATGTTAGAGTAGGAAGTCTAACTATTAAAAATTAAAGATAAAAATAAATTAGGAAAACAAACCTTTGTCATATCCGGAGATGTGTAAATTGAACCATCAAAATGCTTGAGATGATGCATCAAGTAAACACCACAATCACCATCAGTCATTTTAGTTTGCCATTTGAATGACACATTTTCAAATTTATATGATAAGACATCCTTAGATTTGGGGTGCTCTCTTGATTCAAGAAATGAAGACATTTGTGATCGCTTCAACAATATAGTAAAAGAAACGAATTACTACAATAAGAGAGTGAATTAAAATAAAATAAAATATATAAGTAAATAAAAAAGAAAGCTTACAAGGATTTTAGTACACTCTAAAAAATTATTGTCTTCATCTTCATATGTTCGGTTATCTAAATATTGAATCATTTCATCAACAAAGTTGATGACAACAACAGCATAGTGGTTCTCAAACCAGAATGGAATGAAAATCTACAAAATTAATAGTGTGCCACTGTTATTCACAAAACTATCACTGTTATGAACAAGTACTATCACTGTCATAAATAAAACTATCACTACTATGAATAAAGACTTTCACTGTCATATATAATGACTATCACTATTAAAAATAAGAACTATCACTGTTATATATAAAATTATCACTTCTATGATATGAGACTATCACTGTCATATATAATGAATATCACTATTATTAATAAAGACTATCACTACAATGAACATGGATTACCACTTTTATAAATAATGACTACTTCACACTACTACTCCATCTACATCTTACCCATTTGAATTTTTGCAGTTAATATATGTCAAAACAAAAGCATATACATCAAATCTAAGCAAGCAATAGCAGGACTTGACTTTTAGTATCAACGCGTTCAATATAGAAATCCCTGTCACTATTATAAATAATGACTATCACTATTATATTCAAGAACTATCACTGTCATAAACAATGACTATCACTGTAATAAACAAGTACTATAACTGTTATAAACATGAAATCAGTGTTGAAGATGATGAAATCGGTGATAGATTTCAAAGTAGATGCGACTCCACCTATGAAGCTCCGCCGCGCCGGAAATGATGGATTCCACAGCCAACACACACCGGCCGCCTCTGAAATCCGAACCAGAAATCGCCAAGCAGATTCTCGCCTCACCTACAGCGCCTTGGCCGCACCTGATTCTCATACGCGAGCAACCGTCGGTCGGAGCTCTCAACCAACCACCGTCTGCCTTCATCACCTCTAAATCCCTTCGCCGACGCGTCACAACCTGAGCCCGTTCGAAGCCGTCGCTCCAATCTCAGTCGTGAATTGAATGACAATTTTCGCTCCAATCGGTGGAAGAATTATGAAATCGGTATAAGAATCAGTGAAAACGGAACCGTTTTCGTGAATGAAAATAAAAAAGTCGTGTGAATTTCCCGCATTTCATTCCTTATATTTGACCCGTTTTGTTATGTGGGTTATTGGGTTATACTCGGGTTCACCATGAACCCGGGTGTATACAAGTTTTTGTCCTCAAGTTTTTTACGTTCTTTGGAGGCATAAACTAAGATTTGAGTAGAACATGTAGAGAAGAAATTGTGAAGTGGGATTTTAAGGAATATTTCTCTTTTTAAAATAAGCATATTTTTATGAAATAAAAATAAAAAGAGTTAATATTAATTTGCCACTTGTATTATATCATTTATTTTAATTTGCAACCCGTACTAATTGCAACCTACACTTACGTTTTATTATTTTTTTTCTTGTCAAAGCTATATTTTTCGAGTTTATATTAGTCAATTCATATCAATAATTTATTTATATTTATTTTTTTACCACATAAAAATCGAATTCCAATTATATTATCTTCGTTCTATAGAAAATAGATTTTTTTAACATCAATTTATTATTATTAATAATTATAATATAAAATAAGTAAATAAATAATATGAAATGACCAGTATAATCTTAACAAATATATCACTGACAAAAAAAAAACAAAATTTAGCTTTAGGTAACATTTTTGTAAATATTTCTTAATACATGTTGCAATCCGATAAAAAAAAAATACAGATTGCAAATTGAAATAAATAATATAGTACAAGTGACAAATTAATTTTAACCAAAAAAAATAAATTATGCAAACTATTCAAAATGGAGATAACAGTAAAAAGAATTAATAAAATTAATTGGTAGATTAACATAAAAAAAGAACACCCAAATGTCGGGGTTTACACCCAAAAAGAGAATATAATAAAAGTGAGAGGAAAGAATCGCGACAAAATAAGCTAGCATTTATGAACTTCAAAGTCCGCCTCTTATTGAATCAAATTGAACTCTTTGGGGTTTACACCCAAAAAGAGAATATAATAAAAGTGAGAAAAAAGAATCGCGACAAAATAAGCTTTCAAAGTCCGCCTCTTATGGAATCAAATTGAATTCTTTAATCACATAAAAACAGATCCATGTCAACCTACAACTTGTGGATTCATGAAGTGTTCATTTACAGGGAACCAAAAGTCTAAAACTTACTGTAACTGACTCCACATCTAAAGAACAGATAGATATCACAAAAACCATATATATTAAGCAATGGAAACAAACTCAAGTAACTACGACATTCATCCCCACTCATCAGGGAAGAAAAAAATGGTGAAACCAAATGAACACCACAACCGCCGAATGGCATTTAACACAAACTCAATTACTGAACCATAGAAAAACAAAAATCAAACAAGAGTTAAACAAGATTGTAACCGATGTGCATTAAGACATCGGACAATAATTTGTTCTCAAAATCTAAAAAGCTACTGATAATGGGTCTCATTGAACAAGTCTAGCAGACATATATTACAGACCAAGTAAGCAGACCATCTCTGTCCTTGCTAATTAGCAGCTGCCCCTCCAGTCTGGTGCAGCATTGCATCTATCTCATCACCATCCTCCATTTCAAGCTGAAAAAAGAGCATTCACAAATCAAAACCATTTCTCCTCATGTAAAGAGAGATTTATAAGTTTGTCTGCATGGGAGTGTACAATAGAAAGAGAGATGGAGAACCTCATCTGGGGTCTGTTCTGCACGAAGGCGACGGCCATCAAACAAAAAAGCAATGGCGCTGAAATCCACTGATTGTCTGTCACAGTAAGCATTCATCAGCTTCTTCAACTGAGTGCTTCTCTTGATCCTGAAAAAAACTTCATTCCCATCCTACAACAAGCAACCAAATAAGAACAATACTCAAAAGTACTTCCACACACTGAGGTAGACTCACTAATTATGACCATTAACATACAAGCAAGATATACATATCTCATCAGGAGATAAAAGAACAAATGCCTAAGCATACATTTCATGGATTATCGTGGAAGTACGAGAACATAGGAGTGTGATTATCTCTAAAACCAAAAAAAAAAACACAGTATGATTTGCTCTCTAAATGGGTAAATATTAACCAGAATTTTGAACAAAAAAGGGGTTCGGTCTGGAATTAAGCAAAGACGACATACACTCACCCAAATACACAACACAAGAACGACAAACAAATAAGAAATTTAAAGCTCTAATCGTCCGTACAAAACCTCCTCATATAACACTCAGCAAGCATGCAGCATAAAACAGAAGGAGGAAATTCAAATTCAAATTTATAACACAAAGAAAAACAGGAGAAGATTTGCTGTTTAAGACCAAAAGATTAAAGAAGGGCAAAACCCTAGAAATTAAGCAACATCCATCACCATAAAGCCCTAGAATAGAAGCCTCAAGCACCAAAACAACAAATTGCTTCGACCAACACAGAAATCCAAAACCACAAGCACAACAACTAACAAAAAAAGAAAACAGAAGATCACACACAGTGGGCAGTAAATCGCCGGAAATTGATCAGATACCTGGCCTTTGACCTTGAGATTAATGTGCCCCGACGTATCAGCGGGCTTCTTCTCGTCCTCCACACCAGACATTTTACTACGCCGCCGATAACCGCTTCTGCGTCGATTCGCCTTCAACTGAACCGCACACAATCACTCCCACCCTCTTTACAATTTTCAATTTGGCTTGGATATAAGTTTATTTATATATTTGTGGGGAAAGAATGTATAAGGACGTTTCAGATGCTTGGACGTATGATCTAACGGTTGAGATCCTCCAAATCTATACGGTGTCGTTCTGTTTGGAGTTCAAACGTGAAGAAAAATAGCTGCGTAATACGTACGCTAATTTAATACGGATGAGAAGGAATAATTTTATGGGAAAAGATTTATCACAAAAAATTAGGTGAATCTTAAAATATTTTGACCAGGCCATATGTTAAATTGAGATTCTCTTTTAATATTTTCCTTGAGTAATTTTTTGACTTAGTCTTGTATACACAAGATGCACTGTGCAATGCAAAATATTATTAAAAAGTTAAATATGTTATTATTGAAAAATTTATTTTTAATTGCGTATTTCAGTATAATTTGTGTAACTTTTCAGTAATAAATGGTGTAACTTTTGAAAAATATATTTGAATTACACGGTGCACCTGGTGTACAAGAGACTTACTCTAATTTTTTTGTGAATTGGCAAGGAATGGAATTTTTAATTTAATATGATTTAGTTTTAAATATTGAATTGATTGGCGATTTAGAGAAATAAATACGTTTAAGTTTTTTTGCCTTCAAAGTTGAGAGAAATTTTTTATTGGATAATAGTGATAGTAATAAGGCATGAAAGTGATTGTAAGAATGCATGACAATGATAGTCAGAATGCGTGATAGCGATAAACTTAATGAATGAGAGTGATAGAGTTAATGAATGACAATAATAGACATAATGATGGTATTATTCTTTATTTCATATCAACGATAGTCATAAGACATGACGATAATAATTTACTGCATGGTAGTGATAGTTATAATATATGATAGTGATAACATAAATAGTCTTTATTTTATAATAGTGATAATCATGATATTTGACAGTGATATTTACAATACATGACATTGAGAGAGAGAGAAATCTCCAAATTCGCCACATTGATTGGATTGATAGTGATAGTCCACAGCCATTATCGCAACTCATTCGTCGAAAGCCAAAGCACCGATCACCATGCGTCTGCTAAAATTATTCACAATAAATCCACCGTTTAGGACCATCTATGTCGCTGAAAAACTATCGAAGTCTACTCCACAACCACCATGGTCGTGTACACACTCTAAAGATAGTAGCCAAAAGCAAAGCCATTGGTGCCACCTGCAATAAATTCACGCCCAAATCATACCAATCACCTTCACATCAAATTACCAAATAATATTGTGGAATTTCCATCGATGGTAAAAAATGAAAAATCAGCAGCGAGATGAACAGGTTGACATTGATCGTACAAGATATTGATGAAGGAATTTTACTTTGTGAGTGTGAAATGGGAATACTATCAATTTTTTATATATGATCCATTTTTTTATTTGGGTCAGTGGGTTATACTCGGATTCATGGTAAAAATCGGGTGTATACAAGTTTTATCTTTTCTATAAATAATCAAGTTTTTTTTTTCAAAAAATTAATATTACCAAATGGCTTTACAAAAATATTCTAAAGAAATGGTTAGAGGTTATATTTACATAATCTATTTTTTATTTGAATGGGTGTAAGTCTTTTGCGAGATCGTCTACATTTAACTTAAAATATGTTACTTATTAATTAAAATTTATTACTTTTAGAAAATGATATATTTTTAATATAAATGATAATATTTATGTTTAAAGTGACCCATCACTTTTCGTTAAAAATATTGTCACAATTTATTATAACTCTATCATTTTTTAAATCTGGTCTCCCACTTCCCACTTCTATCGCTGGGAGCTCTTAAAACCCATCATCCTATCATTATTCATACTTGTTATTACCTGAATAAATCCTTATGTGTCTGAGATTAGGATAACAAATAAGTATTAATAGACTTGAATAATCGTGCGAAAATTATGTAAATAACACAGTTGAGACTTAAGTGTAGTCTTGTATTAATTAAATTTGTGGATCTTACAATGATGACCCTAAGACCTTATTTATAGACGATTTTAAATAAGGTACATGCATCTATTATGCTTTGCTGGTCAATTAGACTGTTACAAAGATATTACAGGAAGTCGTCTCTCCATAAATGATAGTTTCCCTTGTGTGGTCATTGAATGATATTAGTTATGCCCTAAATTATGCATAATGACTCTAATTCCTCTATAAGAGTTGACCCTGAGCTTGCCCGTGTCCGTAGGTGCTCGACTTATCCATGCTTGCAGGCCTTGATCTTGCTCGTGCTTGTAGACATGGACCTTGCTTGTGCTCGTAGGTGCTCGGCTTGCTCGTGCCCGTAGGTGCTTGCAGACCATGATCTTGCTCCTGCTTGTAGACATAGATCTTGCTTATACTCGTGCTCCAAGTTCTACCGTATTGAGCATGAGTCTCATTCGATCATTTATGGGCTTAGGCCCATCACAGTAATCGTACCACAATAATTCCTTGCAAAATAACTGATTGGTGGTATGCAGATTTATCTCCCACAAATATGGACTCCCACTCATCACTAAATCGGAGATGCTCCTACCCAAGAACGAATAAAATGGTGTCAACTTGGTGTGCACCAAAAGGAACAGTTTTTCTTGCTCGCACTAGGATCAATCAATTCATTTGTCCAGCTGACTCAGGAATTTCTATCATAGTTCTCTGGGTACTAGTCATACCTCACACAGAACCACAGTGTTAGGACAATGCTTGTTTTAGATAGATCTCAAAACCTCTGAAAAGATGAACTGACTGAACAACATTCAGGATTGTAATAGTCAGACTATATTCGGTATAGGTCTTAAGTTTTTCACTTATATGTAGTCAGTTGAGGGGAAAATCATTTGAAATCAGGAGTCTTGAACTAGCCTGAAGACAGTCCTGAGAAGTAACACTGGTAGTGTCTGCTTATTGTTTCTAAGCTCAGTCAGGAAAGAGCTTCGGTGAAGAGTGAGTTCCTGTGTTTCAGACAATACTAACTATGTTGCACCTGAGATATGATAGGACACTAAATTTAAAAGACTTGGCATTTATGTTAAGTAACTGCAGATAAAAGTAATTTCAGTTTAAAAGCCATAAACATAAATCTGAAGATGCTTCATCAAAGAGATAATATTCAGATAACTAAGAACCCCAATTGTACCATAATACTTGTTTGGGACCAACAGTAAGCAAATGATTTCTTTATTGATCACCAAAAGATATTATAATTACATTGCAAAAGGTCATTGGCGGCGAACACTACAAAGTTACAATTAGAAAACAAAAAAAGGGAACCCTTACCTAAGTTGCTGGCGGGTTGTGAGGGCTAGTCAATCGCCACCTGCTAGGTGAGGCTCTTGTTCACTTGTTAGAGAGAAGTCTAGAAGATTTAAGAAAGGAGAAAGGACTCTCAAGTCAAGAAAATCATCTGTTTTTTTGCCTCCATCAATGCCAAGTGGCCTTGAAATTTTCAAAATGATTATGTGCAGCATACTTGATCGCGCGAAGGCTTTCCACATACGCATAGATGTACCCGAAGTTGGCGGTGTGGCTGGTTTCCTTCACTAGCTTCTTGGACGAGTAGATCGTATCCCGATCAAACCTCAGACCAGCATCTTCAGAGTGAACAACATCAAGTTCGTTCTGGAGGTTGGCAATTTTCTCATCTTTGGAGCTGCTCGCTCTATCGGCGGTGATCGCCCTCTTGTTTGTCTCCTCCAACTTCTTCGCCAGGCAGGCAGCTTCTCCTCTAACCTTCTCAACCTCTGTGAGAGCTGATTGCTCGACGACCAGAGCTACCTAGACCTTGCCCTCCAGATCCAAGACTTTTTTCTTTACGACCTCCCTCTCGTCATCAATTTATCCAGGGCCTCGGCTATAGTCCCGTTGGACCACTCAAGGCTGCATATCTGGTCCCGGTATCCGCTGAATTTTGCTCGTGAAATTAACCGCAAGGCGAGTATTGTCACCTTGCTTCTGAGTGAGAAGGATGACCTCACCAGATGAGGTCTAATTGCGGGGCATAGCGTCAGTTGCTCGCCTCACATGCCCGCTGGCAATCTATTTAATTGTTGAAGGGGCACAGGAGTGAACAACTAGATGGAGAGTCTCGCACCTGGTGGGAAAGTTGGTAGGATTGTACCTACAAACCCACAATGACGAGTTAAAAATATTTTCTACAGAAATAATGAAGTACTACTAAACAACAAGCAATTTACTCTTGGGCACTGTCCTTATCCCAACCCAGGTAGGTGTTGTCCACTATATGAACCCCAATAAGGGCAACCACAGCCGGAGCAGGAGGAGCAGCTGCTCGCGTAGAACTTGTTCGCTCTGTCCTTTTAGGGATATTTATCGCGTGCAGATCTTTTTAATTTTTTGCTCACGGTCTCTTTCCGCGATCAACTCGCAAGCCACCCTCTCTCTTTAGGTGGTGACCAAACCCCCGTGGGGAGGAAGACTTAGTTTTTTGCTCTGCCTTTTTGCTCACATTGGGGGCAGGTGGAAGATGTGCGAAGCTGCCCGCCGCCCCAGTAGCTTTTCTTTGTGCTTCTGTTGTAAGTTCAAAAAGGCAGACGGAGGATCATGCTTTTTGTGGGCTTGGAAGGACATCCTTCTTACTTTTTGTGTAGGGGTAGCAAAGGCCAAAGGGATCATTACTGTGATCTATTGGACTACAAGAGGCGACCGAGAGTGAGTTGGAAAGCTAAGAGTAAACCAAAGCCACTGATGTGAACGTGTTTACCTTCTAACAGGGCTACTCGCACAACCAGATGATGGAGACTGGTCATGAAGTGGGCAGTTCATCGAAAATACTCCTTGCTCAGGTCTTCGATTATTCTATCCTTCTTAGTTTGGAGGCAAATAAGAGTGATGATGTACTTGAATTCCTCAAATAATCATGATCGCCACTAATGTTGGATTGATGGACATGCAATAAGAAAGAGAACATTAAATTAGTCCAACTTGGTCGATGCTTATTCAGAAATACAACACATATGTTGTATATTGCAAATCCTTCTGGCGATATAATCCAGACCTCACGCCCCTCAAAGTTGGTCGGACATGAGATTGAGGGAAAAGAAAATTATAACAAACATGAAAAGTGAATGGTGGGTAGTCATCAAATGTGGAGAGATAACCACCTACGAATGCACTTGAAACAGGAAGAAAATCGTCAAAAGAATGAATGCTCAAATGTTCTGAAAATGTGAGTTGAAAATGAGAAAGAAAGTCTTATTTCTAGGAGGAAGAAGATAGAAATGCGAATAAAGGAAATACGAGGGATTAGACTGAGAAAAAATTCAAAAAATTGCAATGATTGACACATATTTCAAAGGACGGTTAGCGTAATGGACGAGACAGATGCCTCAAATTCCATACCACACATGCGTCAACTAATTATCAAAGTTGTTCACTCCTATAGATGTTGCTCACCACCTCAAAGGAATTCCACACCAGAAGTTGTTTTCCTATTACATTTACATCCCACCAGAAGTATACGTAACCTGATCCTAGTTATTGCATTCCACAATTAATTAGGCTTGGGGCAATTATTGATAGGCGAGTAAAATAGTGTATTAGGCAATCAAGATGATGCTTAGACGAATAGCTTGATCTTGTCACCGAATAAAATTAAGTTGAACCTTGAAGATAATTGCCAATAAAGTACAAATTGCTGGCAAATCTAGATAGAGAGCAATCAGCTTGAGAGTATTGACAAAAAACACTGTTTGCTCCCACGATGGTCGAACTGATAGTCACATGATGTTGCTCGCCACCAGAAAAAGAGTCTAATCAACCCCAGTAAAGTTCCAACACATATTTGATCGTCAGTCACCCAAGAGGCCATAGAGATGACCAGTTAATAATGTAGGGCGAGATTAATATAAATTAGCTTATAATTTTAGCTTTATTAGTATAGTGACGAGCTTTAAGACATTTGTCATCTAATTAAACAAAGTGGATAGTATTTAGCCACCTTATTAGCATGCAAGTCTATCTATATAGGTCACATCTTGTGCTAATAGGGGGTTCCACTCTGAGAATACAGAAGAATACTTTTTAGCAAATATCCTTTACTCTTCATTTCATAATCTCAAATACAAATTCATTAGAAAATTTTTGTTTAATGATCTTATTAGAATTACAGCCACATTTTAAAGATCATCAGTAAAGATCATAAAAACATAGAATAGACTCTTACACTAAAGTAAAGGACTAGGGAAACTTGTGTTGCAGAGTGCTAGTTGAACACTTGAGAGCCTTGGTTAATTTCACAAATTAAAAAATTTCCATAACCTTGTTTGGGTCAAGATTTTCTGTATTTATAGTCATCTTTGAAAAACTATTCGTTGGAAAGATAATTTTAGAATCTGCTATTTTTAGGAGGTAGACAAAAGGCTAAGATCTAAGAATGGTGCCCATCACCATGCTTATTTGGTGAAAAAGTGTTTTAGTACCACCTACCTACAGTCTGCAGATTTTTCAGATGTCAGTGACGTACACGAGGTGTCTTTCTCTCGTTAGTTCTGTCAACGGCTACTAAGACTTGACTTTTACTGCTTGTAGAATAGAAGTGCTCTACGTAATATGTCTTTTATGAAGCATCTTCATATTTTTTCTTTATGGCTCTATTACTGACATTCCTTTTGTCTGTAGTACTTATCATAAATGTTAAGTCTTCCGAATTCAGTCTTGACTCCTTCAGGTGTTATTAGTCAGTCCTATCTGAACCTCAGGAACTAACTCTTCACTGAATGGTCTTCCTGACTGAGCATAGAAATGGTCAGTAGACTTATCAATGGTACTTCAGGATTGTCTTCAGGAAACTTTAGGATTGTCTTCAGGAAACTTCAGGATTCCTGGCTTCAGTAGGGTTCCCCTTCACATGAGTACATGTAAGTGTAAAACATAAGTTGCATCTTGAATCTAACTTGACCTATTAAAATCCTGAATATATTTTAGTAAGATAATTTTTTCAGGGATTTTGTGATCTAACTAAAACAAGCATTGTCCCAGTAGTGTTATTGTCAAAACGGTCATGTGATTATGCGCAGTGAAAGTTGGATGGTATCTCATGCCCACATTGCATTGGAAGTTTGAAGACAATTTAGAGTTGATTCAATAACATATGTGCCTAACTATTATAGTATTGAAGCATATGTTATGACTTATAATTCTTGATTTTAAGTCACTACCAGACATTGAGACGTTTGGAACTGCCAACATCTTCAACATTTTCGAGTCAAAGAAGATATTTCTCAACACTACCACAAGAGTCACTTTTTCTCCAACATGAGACGTTTAGAATTATCACACGAACAACTTATGTACAAATTGGTATGAAATTACTCTATTAAAATTAATGATTTTTTGAATTATTATTTAATAATGATAATCGCAACTATAGCTGTCAAATGGGCCAGCTTGGCACTGACCCATCGGGCCATTGTATTTTTGGGCGGGCCCGACCTGATTCTCATTGGGCCACTTATTTTGAAGCCCGTCCTGGCCCAAGACGGGCCACCGGGCTACCGGGCAAAATCGGCCCGATTTTCTTAAATTTTTATAAGTTTTTAAATTTTTTTAATATATCACCATTACATTTGATTTATATATATATATCTTATTAATTGGTCATTTTGTATACAAATACTAGTCAAATAGTCAAAAAATTTATTTAATTTGCCAAAAATAGTTTAATAATTAAAATAAAACTCAAATTTCTATATAGTCATATTTAAACAAAAATAATTCAACAAATCTTAATATACTATAATTCACAAAAATAAATTCAAACAACAATTTTCTAACAATCCTTTATAAACTTAAATTCATAAAAAAAAATAAAAAATTGAACAACTAATTCAACATCCCTCTAATAAGTTTGAATTATAATCCATACTAACAAATATAGAAACTTCTAATTAAATAAAGTAACATTATCAAGATTCTGAATAAAGTATTGTCAATCTTATATAATTCATATTTTTAATATTACAAATTAATTAATAAATTGAGATAATATTTTTTGATTAAAAATATCTTTTGAGAAAGTTCAATGAAGATGCACATATTCCTTGACCATATTTATACAATTAGAATATATATTGAAAGTATTTAAAAGAATATAAAATAAAAAAATAAAAATGTATAACGTATAAGAACATAGAAAAGATTTATAAGAGAAGTAGTATCATATAAAAAATATTTTAAAAAAATAAAATCAAACCGGGCAGGGCCAAAGTGGCCCGCCGAGCCTACCAGGCCGGGCCAAATAGGCCAGGTTCTTTTTGGGCCTATATTTTTACGGCCCGTCCTGTCCTTAGAGGTAATGCTCATCATCATGAATCGATCTCAAACAAATATCTATCAATTGAATTAATTAGCGCAAAATCTTATATGCACCCAAGTGCATATGATACACTTTTATTTTAAGTTCAATTTTGATTTTGATTTGATTTGATTTTTTAAAAATACACAATACATGCCGCACTATGTGTTTTTTGGCAATTGAGACATTAGTTAGTTGTTCTTGGGATATTAGTGAATTATACTTGGGGTATTACTAACTTGTTCTTTAGGTATTACAAACTAGTTCTTAGGCTATTAGTGAGTTGTTTTTGCTGTATTACTTAGACTTGTTCTTGAGGTATTGGTGACTTGTTCTTCGGGTATTACTTAGACTTGTTTTTTGAGTATTACTTAAACATTTTCTTGGGGTATTAGTAAGTTATAGTCGGGGTATTACTAGCTTGTTTTTAGGGTATTACTCAGTTGTTCGTTAAGTATTATAAATTGTTATTTGAGTATTACTCATTTATTAATTATTCATTATAAATTATTCTTTGGATATCATTAATCTATTTTACTCCATTGATCTGCAAATGTGATAAACAAATTCTACTCTACTGCTCTCGTCTACTACTATGAACTCTTTGCATTCTACTCTCTATCGGCCTAGGCAGCAGCCCAGGCGCTAGGCGGTCTTTTGCCGACCCGATTTCTGCAAAATCAATAACTCTAGGCGTTTTCGGGTCTATGCGCCACCTAGACATCCTCTAGACGGCCCTAAATTTGTATTTTTATATATTAAAAAAAAGAAACTAGGCGACCGCCTATAGGCGGCTCCTAGGTGGCCAAAATACACCCAATTACCTATCTCCGATTTCTACAACATTGATCTATATATATATATATATATATATATATTGTTGTGACCATAGTTGTACAGTTTTGAGCCTCCGAATCGGGGTCTACCGGAATTTGGGTTCAACCCTAAATGAGTCGAATTTCCCTAATGTAATAGTGTAGGACCTGTTTATACTTATTCGTAATAGGCCCAGATGTGAAGAACAAATATGTCTTTTCATAATTTTATGTTTGACACTCTATAAATAGAGGGTCTCATCCACATTTGTAGAGGTTGGAATTCTATTCAAGAAATAATACACACAAAGGCTAGGGGCTCTTTTCGGAGCACTCAAAGCCATATTCAAGGGAGAGACTCTCAAAGTTCTCCCGTAGTGTTGTTGTTCTTTAGCTTTTTACTCACGATTATTGTTTTTATCCATTTATTAGGATACCCCTATAGCCCCATTCATACAATCCTGAAATCTGATAAATCGTTAACAACAAATGGCGCTAGAAGGAGGGTCCCTTGTGGCTAATCCATGTTCATCTACAAAGATCGACGACATCAAACTAGAAGAAAAAGATCTTGGCAGAACAACTCTTTGGCGAAGGACATAAGCCTGGAATTGTGGCCATCAGAACCGTTCCAAGCCACTAGAACCGCCTCATACCAGATTCAATCGAAGGAAACGGCGCTCAATGCCAATATCTCGCCACAGGACTTACGCCGTTTGACGCCAATTACCATTGCCGGAATTTGTGCAGAATTTGAGTGAAATTTGGACACATTTCAGTTGGGAATTTGAGCAGAACATAGGCATATTTCCTTTGAAGACTTGGGCGAGATTTTGGCATATTTCCTTAGGAAGTCTTGGGCAAAATTTCAGCATATTTGCAAAGAAAAATTTGGGCAGAATTTGGGGGCATATTACCTTTTGGGGGAGCGGACAGAATAGGAAGAAAAGGACCAGAATCTCAGAACCGGTCAACCGGGCCGGCCGAATTCAAGAGCAGGCAGCGCCGGGCGTGGTTTTCTTGCAACCGCCCGGTCTCCTCCAGTCTTTAGCCCCTGCTTTCTGAGTTCATCACCGATCGAAAGCCGACTATACTCCAAGGTCCGATCTACTCCCAGGACAGAGACGATGACTAACTTTCCGAGGCTGAAATGATTGTCGCTTTCATGCTGATCACCATCTTTCCGAAGACGGCCTCCTCTTCTCGCCAAGGTCGACGGCTCTAGTTTGCAACCTTGTGCCCCATCGACAGCCTCATGACCACATCGTCATCCCCTACGGACTGGTTGTGGCCGACTCAGCCTCGTATCATGCCTGCGGCTGCTCTGTTCTTCCCTGCAACTCACTCCGAGCATCTTTAAACATGTCCAGTTCCGGTTCCCTCGCAGCTGCTGCTAACCGGTGCCAATCTCGCCGGTTATAGGTCCAATTGCCAATCGGTCATAGAGGGAAAAAGTTTACGGCTCCAATCGCGCCGATAATAACCCCAGATTAACCTCTGCCGACCATCACCCATTAAACTTCCACTGAGCAAGCTCGACCTGAGAACAAAGCAGCCATCTTCGATCAGCAAATTTGTCCCTCCACCATTATCCGAGTCCAAGAGCGGCCGAGCCCATGTACCGGAGAGCAGAGAGTCGCCGCCATCGAAAACGCCAAGGAACACAAGAAACAGGTCCACAACCTCACCTCTGAGGTCGAGCCCCTGCCGTCTACCTCGCCTCTGATCATTCAGGCTGCCCATCGCGCTGCAGCTCGAGCTCCTCGCTCCGGCGGTGTTCTCCCTGTACTAAATTTGTGACGGGCCTGCCGATTAACCAGCCTCCTCTTCTCAGACCCATCACGCCACCTCATCTTCGCAACCACAGCATTACCCCCGGTCAACACTCTTCCAGCTGGGCTCAACGACAATCGGCGCCGGCCTCGGGCTGGGTGCGGTTAACACAGTGCTAATCGATGATAATGCCCTAATTTTTTAGTTGAATTGCTCTAATCGTGGGATTGTTGAAAGTGGTAGGGGCCAAACTCAAATGGGCTTGTTATATTGAATGATCCTGGGCTCTTTTTTGAGTAAATAATTTGGGCCACGAATTTGGGCCAGAATTAACATTGGAGCCTGATTTATCAAAATTGGAGGCCTAATTAATTTTCTTGGCCATCTATGAAATAATCTATGGCCGAAAAAAATTGTTAAGGATGTGCGGAGCACCCACAACGATTTCACAGTACTATTGGACAAAGTTTTATGCCCGCTCCATATCAGGTAATTCTCAACTTGATTATTTTAATATGTTGCTCTCAATTACATCAATATATTAAAAGTAAGGGGTTTATAATATACGTATCTTGAAAATAATTTTGGAGAATTCCAAAACAAAAATATTTGCTATGCTTTGAATTTCATAAAAGCAAAAAATATTATTCTCTATGAGAACACATAACATGATTTAGAGCAAAATGTTTACATCTATTCGCATGCTCACATGTCAAAAGATTTTTTAATAGATCACATTTTTAAAATCCCGATGGGCGCATAAAAGTTTCTTGTGAACAAAAAATGAAAAATTTTCCATTTTGCAAGGGTACTCTTTATAACATCTTGCGTCATAGCTCCTTGAGCAAGCAAGTCCTAAAAATCTTGCGCCGTAGCTCATCGAGCAAGCAAGTCACTAAAATCTTGTGCCGTAGCTCATCGAGCAAGCAAGTCACGAAAATCTTACGCCATAGCTCATCGAACAAGCAAGTCACGAAACTCTTGCGTCGTAGCTCATCGAGCAAGCAAGTCAAAAAAATCTTGCACCGTAGCTCATCGAGCAAGCAAGTCACGAAAATCATGCGTCGTAGCTCATCGAGCAAGCAAGTTACGAAAATCTTGCACCGTAGCTCATCGAGCAAGCAAGTAAAAAAATCTTGCATCGTAGCTCATCGAGCAAGCAAGTCATGTTGGGACAATCTGAGTGTTTTGATTAGATCCCAAAACCCCTGATGAATTTGCCTAAGTATAGCTGTTCAGGATAAAATAGTTCAGGATAGTTAGGTTAGAAATTCAGTACAGGAGGACCATGCTGAAGACTGAATAATATTGGAGTCGACCCAATTTACTGAAGTCTGAAGTGTAAACCATCCTGAAGGAGTCAGTCAGTCTTGCTGAAGATTGTCTGTAATGAAGCTGAAGATCGAAGCCTGCTGATTCATCCTGAAGTCAATCCTGAAGTACCATTGGCTGATGTTTCTACTGAGTACACTAAGCATACTCAGGACAGAAGTCAGTCAGTGAAGAGTAAGAGTCACCTATCAGGCTGTGCTGAATGCACTTAAGACCTGACTTAGGCATTGGTTCAGTTCACCTGAATCCTGTAAGTCCGAAGCAAAAAGGTTACACATACTGGGCTGAATAACCTATCAGGCTGTGCTGAATGTACATAGGACCTGACTCAGGCCGTGGTTCAGATCACCTGAATCATGTAAGTCCAAAGCAAAAGGTTATTTATGCTATGGGACAAGAGACAAAGAGAATGTCAGCAAGACTCCATTAAGACACACGTTCAGACTGAGTTATTAACAAGAGACTTAGAGCATTGAATGTACGAGGAAGGACAAATGTCTGAAGGTCAACTAGCCGTTATAATGGAGAGCCAATGATCTTTCGACACGCATGCACGGAGTCTGCGCAACATTTAATGCGGCATTTAATGCGTCTCAAAAAGTTGCAGGTGATGTGACAACTTGCCAGAATAAGCATGGCGGGTAGGTCAAACAGTATTTCTAGCCTGCAATCTACCTAAAATAGGAAAGATTTGATTTGATCTCCTCTAACAGATCTATTTTGAATCTTTCCTATAAATATGGAGAGCCTTGCACCCATTCAAGGTTAACGGGAAATTTCCAAGAGAAAACTCTCAAGAATCCAAGCATTCAAAGCATACCATAAACAACACTCTGTAATTAAATTTCCCTAGTGTTGTAGTAGGATTCACTCTGTATTTGCTTAGATCGATAGCTATATTATTTAGCATTGTTTTGTATTGCTAGAGCTATCTTAGTTGGAAA
>JAPKLY010000076.1:687666-714695 GCA_026898435.1 Prunella vulgaris | reverse complement strand
TATCTATTACACCTTGCTTGAAGTTTTCGAGTACATCTGCAACTCATGTAACAAAACATCAATTACTTTTTTTTTTTTATTTATTCATGATATGTAATTATATATATTTACACACACGCATACATACTTGGATCAACATGACATCCGACCATCGTTAGAAGCCTCATAGCCATGGATGTGTCGTCAATATCGCAAAACACCGACTATCGTCCACTAAAAACTCCAGGTTTATCACTCAAAAACCTACACACGTAACCTAAAAATTCAGCAATCTCTAACTCGAAGAAGCAAGAAATTCCAAGGTCCTACAGCCTGTCAATCGCCCATAACTATAGGGCCTATGGCGACTATAATGTTTGGCGCCTATGAATGGTGGAGCAGCGACAAACGATTACATGATAAAATTGATTAGAACTTTTAGTGCACCCGGGTGCACTCATTAATTAGAGTAGTAATATATATCTCAAATAATCTCATTTCAAGTAATATTCAAAACAAATCCATTTTAACCTACAACTTGTGGATTCATTAAGTGTTCATTTACTAAAAATCAAAAGTCCCAAACACACTCGTAACCAATTCCCAAATTCAAAAATATTTATTAATTGAATTAATTAGAATAGTTTTAAACTCCCTCATTGTCTCATGAAAATTTATATACTTCTAAAATAAAAGTATTCCTTTAGATTTCCTCTCAAAATCCTTATCCTGCACATTCAAATTAAAATTTTTCTTAAAAATTGTGCCTCAAAAGTAACACAAACTTTTAGGAGACAAAATGAGTATATTACAAATAAATGAATAATCTCATTTCAAGTATCATTAATGAATTTCAATATCCACCTCTTATGGAATCAAATTGAACTCTTTCATAACATAAAAACAGATCTATTTCAACATGAAGTGTTCATTCACAGGGAATGTAAAGCCCAAAACACACCTTTAACCAACTCAAATTTTGAAGAATAGGTCAATATCACAAAAATAAAAAATATTAAAAAATGGAAACAAAGCTCAGTTACTACCTCATTCCTACCCACTCATCAGGGAAGAAAAAGATGGTGAAACAAAATGAAAACCACAAACAAAGAATGACAATTTTGCACAAATTCAATTATAGAACCATAGCAAAACAAATACCAAATAAGAGTTAACAATCGGACAATAATTAGTATTCAAAATCTAATAAGCTACTGATAATGGTCTCATCGAACAATTCTAGCAGACATATATTAAAGACTGAGTAAGCAGACCGACTCTGTCCTCGCTAATATGCAGTTGCCCCTCCAGTCTGGTGCAGCATTGCATCTATCTCGTCATCATCTTCCATTTCAAGCTGAAAAACAGAGCATTCACAAATCAAAATCGTTTCTCCTCATGTAAAGAGATATTTATAAGTTCGTGTGCATGGGAATGTACAAGAGAAATAGAGGGAGAACCTCATCTGGGGTCTGCTCTGCCTTAAGGCGACGACCATCAAATAGAAAAGCAATGGCTCCAAAATCCACTGATTGTCGGTTGCAGTAAGCATTCATCAGCTTCTTCAACTGAGTGTGTCTCTTGATCCTGAAGAAAACTTCATTTCCATCCTACAACAAGCAACCGAATGAGAACAATACTCGAAAGTACTTCCACACACTGAGGTAGATTCATTAATTATGATTATTGACAAACAAGGAAAATATACACATCTCATCAGGAGATAAGAGAACAAATGTCTACACATACTTATCAAGGATTATTATGAGACTACTAGAATATGTGAGTGAGGTTATCTCTAAAACCACAAAAAAAATAAAAAATATAGCATTATTTGTTCTCCCTAAATTGGGCAAATACTTATAAAAAATTTGAACAAAAAATATCATCTAATCTAGAATTAAGAAAAAATAATAAGCACTCACCCAAATACACAACACAAGATAAACAAACAAATGAGAAATTCAAAACCCTAATCGTCTGTACAAAACCTCTTCATTAATCATCAACACTCCTCAATTACACCACAACTTACCAAAAACAAATAGCAACGAGCAAATTTGGTGTAAAAGACAAAGAGAAAGGCAAAATCCTTGATATTAAGCAACATCCTCAGTCTATCTAAAGCCCTAGAATAGAAGCCCCAAACCGCCCCTAAAACACAAAATTGCTTCGAACAACACAAAATTCCGAAAAAAAAATAGAAGATTACACACAGTTCGCAGTAAATCACTGAAAATGAATCAGATACCTGGCTTTTGACTTTGAGATTAATGTGCCCCGATGCATTAGCGGGCTTCTTCTCATCCTTAACACCTGACATTTTACCCTGCCTCCGATTATTCGGTTCTATGTAGTTTCACCTTCAACTGAATTGCACACAATCACTCTTTTACCCTCTCTTTCAATTTTCAATTTGAAATATATAAATTTAATTTATAATGTGAGTGGGGAAGGAATATATAAGGACGTCTCAGATTCGTGAGCGTATGATCTAACGGTTCAGATACGCTGCGTAATATGTACGCTAATTTAATGCGGATGAGAAGGAATATTTTTAATGGAAAAGATTTATCGCAAAATTTAGGTTAAGACAATAAATGAAATATTTATGATTAATTAAAATTGAGATTCTCTTTTATAATTTTTTTATAAATAATTATATATATTCAAGATTTTTTTCCTATAAAACTAACTTTATCAATCTTTTTTTAAGAGGTTGAATTTAGGGGCGTCAGTGAGTCGAGCCGATTCACAAGCTACTCGTGCTCGACTAGTAAAAAATCGAAATCGATTCGAATCAAGTTTGAGCTACTCAAGTAACTCGCGAGTTCGAGCTACTCGAGTAACTCGCGAGTTCGAGTTGGAGCTTATAAATACCTAGTTCGAGAGGCTAGTGAGCCTAATCGACTTGCACAGTATTTATAATTTTGTCAATATAATTTTGTTAATTATATTATACGTACTAATATTCTTATATATACAATATAATATAAATGTAATAATATTATACAAATATATATTACTAGTATATATGTATACCAGCGAATTTCGCAGTATGAAACAAAAATTAAATGTATAAGAGAAAAAATTATATATTTTTGGTTATTTAATTAATTTTTTAATAAATATTAAATATCGATTATAAGATAATCAATTTTATTTGATTTACTTGACTTTTTTGAATTGATTTGATTACATATTATATAAACTAAATTTTAAAATTAAATAAATTAAATTAAAAAATAAATAGTAGAAATAGTAATAATTTGCAATTGAAATATACTTTGTAATAATAAAACTTCTAATTTATCGATTAGTAGAATTAAAATAAGGATAAAAATTAAAAAAATTATAAAATTTGGTTTGTCATATTTGAAGAAAATCAAGAACATATCAAAATATATTATTAAAAAATTTAAGACATACTCCCTCCGTCCCAGAGCAATTTGCAAGGGAGGAGGGACACACAAATTAAGAAGAAAATAGAATAATGTAAAAAAAATAGTGTTTTGAGGGTTACTTTGGTAAAATTTTATGTAAAAAGTGAAAAAGTTAGTTGGATTGAATGTAATGTGGGCCCAAAAAGTGAAAAAAGTAATGACATTTTGTGTAAATATGTAGATATTGTGAGGGTGAAGTTTATAAAAGAGTTTCATTTTTTGGGTTTGCAAGTTCCTTTGGGACGTCCCGAAAAGGAAAACTTGCAAGTTCCTCTGGGACGGAGGGAGTACTATTTTATAATATAATTTTTTATTTATTATATAGGTATGTCAGAAGAAAATAAAAAACATATCAAAAGATATATTATTAAAATAATCAAGAACATAATATTTTAAGATTCATGTTACAATTTCTTAAATTTACATATACGTGTATTAATGATTTATATAATTTATATATATATATATATATAATTTCTTGAATCTAATATATACGTGTATCAATGATTTACATATGCACAGTGCATACACAATATTGTGGTAAATAAATTATGTAATTAAAAAATATGTACACATGCACAACGCATACACAATATTATGCTATGGAACATTTTTTTTTCTAAAATTATAAATAATTTACGGTATGTATGACACAGAGACAATGATTTTAATGCGAATATGTAATTAAAATTGAATATAAAAATTTTAATAAACAATATCAGAATATTAAGAACATTAAAATGACAAATAAACAATTCAAATATCAAAATTTTAAATGAAATAGATTTGCAATTATAGAAATTAAATATTATCTCCAAAAGGAAACTACGAAAATTTTGTAGCAATAGAAAAAATATTATTTAACCAAATTATTAGATGTAAAATATGAACTTGCAAAAAAATTAGAACATAAAAAGTTAAATAAACAATTCGAATATTAGAATGCAATAAATAAGAACATCAAAAGAGAAATAAGAAAAAAAAAGATACGCAAGAAGAAATAAAGTTAAAAAGATGAGAATAATAATATCTATAGAGTTCAAATTTATATAAGTATATAAATTAAAATGAACGGTTGATATTAAAATATTAGGTATAAGATTGATATTATGAATATATGTATCAGATTTATATAAACAGTATATATTTTTTATGCAAGAGTTAATGAGAATAGATGAATTATAAAATTGAGCATTCTGCCTGATTTAATAACTTCATCTTTATATAATATACAGATATAAATTAGTGTATATATATTATATAGATTACTATATATATATATACATATATATTATTTAGATAAAAAAGGCTAAAATTTATTTTATATTTTATTTTGTAAAATAATACAAGTTGCCGAGTCGAGTCGAGATGAGCTCCAGTTCATCGACTTTCTGGCTGAGTCAAGTTTAAGGTATAAAAAATAGGCTCGATCGAGTTCGAGTTGAGTTTTGAGCTTTGAATATTACAATCGAGTCGAGTTCGAGCTTAATATTACTCGGCTCGACTCGGCTCATTTACACCTTTAGTTGGATTTACATGAAAGTAATTTTACACTTGAATTGAATGGGGGATTCATAAACATATACTCATTTTTCACACAAAATTTAATTAACGGTCTCCCTACAAATATTGAAAAATAAAATTATTATAGTAATATTATTTTTCTTAAAAAAATTTGTTATCAATCATGGAGAGTTGTTTGTTTCAGAATTCACCTGAATGTAATTTAGGATTTTATGATCCATACGAGTTTGGGAATTAAATTTTTTTTCTCAATCCACGTCTAACATTACCTATGTACCTATTATTATTTTCCACAAAATCCAAAAAAATAACATCATCACTTTTTTACCTATTCATTTTATCTATGCAAAAACCTTGCATGCACTATTGATGCAATTTTCATAATCACGATTATGTGGCTATAATTTCGTCAATTACACCAACAATAAGCTGAAATAGACAAATAAATGAAGTTTTATATGTAAGCAGATAGGTCGTATATAAGCACGTTGTTTAAGCAGAACTTCGTTAAAGGGTAAATTTCGTATCCTTTATTTGAATGAATTCAGTTACATTATATAGAAAACACAAGCTGTTGGATCGTCATCAGCCTACTTCATCATAAGCTACTGGTCAGCAACCTGCTTCACTATAAGTTGTTGACTCGTCACCAGCTTGATTCACTAGTAGCTGGTGACTCGTCACAACTTTCTTCAATCTTGTTCTTTCTTCATGCTCGATCAATTCTTTTGTACACGTCAATCGGACTTGGTTAATTATTTCCTTAAGCACACACGTTGATTATTACATCAACAGTTGCCCCCAACCTGATATTTGTTTGAATCATTAGATGAATAACGAGCATCAGACTATTTGAATCTTTGCAAGATTTCTCCAGTATAAGGAAGTAGATTGAGCTTGAATTGATCTGCCTTTCACTTTGTCTTCTTCTTTGTGCTTGTATTTCCTTGTATTCTAGCATAGATGCATCAAGTGTGGCTTCACAGAATTCCGTAACCTAGATTACGAGTGTATAAAAGGACGATATAAGCCCCGTTAAAAACCTAGCCGTAAACCACCCTTGTGGATAAATCGGTCGTAGGGAAAAAAGAGTACCGTGCAATCTTTCCAGATACCTATAGGCTATTTGAATCTCTGCGTTCATTGCTCTTTTCATGTGGGATGAGTGAGCATTGGCTTCTTGTGTTTCTTTATACCTGCAAGTAGATGCATTGAAAAATAATTTGTAGCTTTTTGATCTTTCTGGATATCCTTTGTGCTTTGTTATTGCTAGAATATTCAATGTATGATTTCTTGGCGAGCGCTTCCGCTTAGATGCTTTGCGACTTTCGTTGTTGTATCGCGGCTTGCTTCACTCATACTAATAGATGAAACTTAGCCAGTCGAGATGCCATTATCCATTTCAGCCGAAGATTAAGTTATTCCTGCTGCTGGTGAAGGGGATGTACCCTCAACTGCTTAGGCTTGTTTAACATTTTTGTGTCTTCTTCCGCGAAGAGAACTTTTGGCTGTATTAATTAAAGTAGGGACTATTCTTGCTTCTTTTGATCATAACATGTATCTCAATTCTGATAATGACATGAAATGTTATTTTCTACCTCTTATCGTGCACTGCCTGTTATTTAATGGTGTTTCCCTCATTTGCTTTTTTAGCTTTGATGAGTAAAAACACTCTTATTATGCTCCCTCGCTCTGCATTAATTGGTTTGCGAGTTCCATAAAGTAATGGGGCGTTTTCTCCTTGGGACGTTTATCACGTTTTCCTTCGGAACTCATAAGATTCTTTTTCCATGCCCTCGTATATTTAAAAAATGGGATTTTGTGGTCATAATGCTCTATTCTTGTCTAGGACATGTCCGATTTCTAATACCGTAGTGTCTCCTCTCAAGAAGCGCATTTGATGTGACTCGACTTATTACAACCTTAGCTTCGTTTCAAGCAGCATAATTTTGGACAAATAACTAAAGTTATTTGCTTCTTTGTATTTTATTAGACTTAAATACTATTTCAATATCATTTTTAGAATTGAGATGTTCATGTCATTCTTTATGCTGTCCCCAGGGTCAGTCCTGCTAAAGCTTCCTTTGCTTGCTGCTTGTGATCAGTATGAATTTGAGCTTTCTGCTTCTTTATAATTTTGTGTATCATGATTTTGTGTATCATGGTCTGCCCTTAGTGTAGTGTTGAGGTGTCAATAGTTTTGCGTTCACATATTTGTTCATCGAGTTGTTTGTCTGAGTCTTGAGCTGTTTGCTTGAGTCAGACAACCAGCTAACTGCAACTACTTGCTTGAGTCTTGAGCTGCCTGCTTGAGTCAGACAACCAACTAACTGTTCTTTATCAACATCATCTCCTACCCCCCATTCAACTGTCGATTGTGATTTATGATCAAGAGTTGAATGATATGAAATGTTCTGGGGTATCGCCTACCTACATTGTTGATAAGAATAGTATAATCTCCTTCAAGAAGACACATCCCCTATATAGGTGTAATCATACCTTTAGGAGGCACATCGCCTATGTAGGAGGCGGCGTCAATATAAACTTGATGATCGTCGCCCATAAAGATGGGATAATCATGCCTTCAAGAAGGATTATTGCTTCGAGAAGGCGCATCGCCTTTATAGGCGGAATCATACCTCTGGGAGGCGCATCGTGGCATCGTCAATAAAGACGGAATAATCATGCCTTCAAGACGGATTATCGCTTTGAGAAGACGCATCATCTATATAGGCGGAATCATGTCTCTGGGAGGCGCATCACCTATGTAGGCGGCATAGTCAATATAGGCGAGATGGACTTCGACAATAAAAACGGAGTACTCGAGTCATCGCCTATAAAGGCAGAATCATCATGCCTTCAAGAAGAATTATTGCTTCGAGAAGGCGCATCGCCTATATAGGCGGAATCATGCTACTGGGAGGCGCATCGACTATGTAGGCGGTATCGTCAATATAGTCTGGATATCATCGCCTATAAAGATGGTATAATCATGCCTAAAGGCATCTGGTGAAGGTACTTCTCTCTTTTGGGAAAATGCCTCGAGAACTTTACCTGGTGATATATCTGTGACTTTTCTTCCTTAATACTTCAGGAAGTGCCAACCTCGTTCTAGTTTGTATTGGGATCAAGACCTTCCTCGAAATAATATTGACGAAGGCTACTTTCCTTGAGATGGATATATCCTTCAGTGCATGCCAGTTCCTCCAAACTGTTTGTCCGTGCCTGATATTTCTGATGGAATCAACATCATATCTTCTTTATTGAGGTACCGTCCGCTTATGATGTGGATGATTGCTTTGGAGTGAACAAAGAGATAAATGTGTCATCTACCAAAGCATGGTTAGAGAAGATGAAAACTCTATTTATCTAGAAATAGTTGGAGTTTTCTTCACGAAGTGTGATAGCTGGCGATCCTTCGAAGGAATGTTTAGGATCGGCTTGCCATTCCATACACTTGCTGGTGTAGTATCCAATATTATGATGATTCACATAATATCTTTTGCGGGCGGAACCATCATGCTGGAAGACGTGTATTGGAATAGGGATTATGATCCTTCTTGATTTGATATTGGTATTTCTGGCCCGTTCATGCCTTGTTTGATATTGATATTCTCGGGCTGGTTCATGCTTTGCTCCTTTGTTCTCTCGTCTGGCGAGTTGACTTCTATTAGTCTCGCCTCGCCTTGCGAGGTGTCCAATATTTTAAGTTTTGAACTGGAGCATCTTGCGTGATCCTGCGTTATTGGAATTTTACATGTTGTTAATGGCATATAGGGCAGATTATTTCTGTATCTATCTTGTACAAAAGGATAAATTGAAAGTCTCGCCCTTTTGCACAAGATATATATATATATATATGTGACGAAAATTTCCCCGGTATCAGAGTTGATGGATTAGGCGACTTGTGGCCTTCTTGTGGGGAATTTCTTCATTATTCCTGATGGCTTTTCATC
The DNA here is from genome assembly GCA_026898435.1 of Prunella vulgaris. Lineage (NCBI taxonomy): Eukaryota > Viridiplantae > Streptophyta > Magnoliopsida > Lamiales > Lamiaceae > Prunella > Prunella vulgaris. The sequence goes on along the minus strand of JAPKLY010000076.1, from coordinate 705,793 downwards.
TTCATAGAATCCTTGCTATTGCCGCAACATGTCTTGAAATTCGTCAATATTGTATTTGATACTCCAGTGGCTTGTTGGGATTCATCTTGCTCTTATCTAGATTAATCTTCTGAGGAACGACAAGAGGTCCTCTACTATTGATGATATTGTAATTTTGTTTAATTGGGACGCCGAGCATTTCATCTGGTTCTTCCCTAAAAATTACTTCATCGAACTCTTCGTTCTCCCCAATTTCTTCATCTTTTTCATGTAATGCTCCTCGTATGGCAATGATCTTGTGATATGCAAGGTACAATCCTTTGTCGGAGTTCGATCTCTTTCTTCAGTCCAGTTATCATGGTCATTATTTATGTATCTTCATTCATTGGCTTGTCTTTAAATAATATTACATCGAATTATTCTAGAAAATATTTATCCAATTCTTCATCTTCCATTGATATAAATGATTGCCCAATGTAAGTGGAAAATTTCTGCATTGAGTTGTGTTGGATGCCCCTTTTGATATCATTGGATCAGCATATTAGGAGAGTCTGATCTCCAGCTCACATCGTCTTCAGGTTCAGGTGGAAGCCCCAAAAGGTAGCCCTTATATGGCATTTTTCTTTCTTGACATTTTGATTGACCTATCTTACATCTTTTCATTTTTTCTATTTTCTCAGATCAGGGCGTTGCAGTTGTTTGGAGTCTGACTCTCCCTCGTACAACTTTATTGTCGAACGTTGGACTTTTTCCTGAATGGATGCTTCCGGGATAATGGGAAATTGCGGCGATGTTGGCAGTTGTGAGCTTATGTTGTCCTCTGAATGAGTTGATAACTTTGCTTATATGTCTTCGATTGCTCTTTTTATCTTTAGAGGATCTATTCTGGGGAAGCTGTTCATGATCCAATCATCTTAAGCGAGAGGATTCATGCAGTCATTCACTCTGAATTGATACTCCAAATTTTTGTTGCGACCTATTTGCTTAGTGAGGATCTAGCTTCTCCACCGTCAGTTGCCTTGATCTGTCTTGGATGTGTTGTCGTTCTGTAATGTCACTCTATGATGAGTTGCATGTTGATTCCTCCGTGCTTTTTGTTTGCATTTGCTCTATTTCATCTGCTTGGGAAATATGGGTCAGAGCTTTTGATATGGAGCTTTAGGCACTTCTTCTTGATTTATACTTTTTGTCACTTTCGGCAGATGAATACTTCGTTGGGTCTTCAGAGTTGTAATCTTCTTCATTGATGTGCTACTCGAGCTTGCGAGCGACGCTATTTAAATTTGTCACTTTAAGTTGAAAATATGCCAATAATTTGTCAGTGATTAACTTGAGGACTGGTAGATAATTGTCGTCGACAAGTTTAATAATACGCGATCTGCAATCTTTTTGCAAGGCTTCTTGGCGATCATTCTGGAAACAAGTCAATAACTTCTTTGCAACTTGTTCGTCTTGTCCGGCTATCTAAGTTGGCAAGTAGTAAACAATTCTGAGGTTGCGATCTTGAAAGAGGCCGCTAACTTTTAACTTGCTCTGAATTTTTCCAGTTGCAAATGAAGGTCTTCAAGGATGATTGACAATTTTTCTGGAAATATGTCGGCAATTTCTTTGCAAACAAATATATTCTTCGGTATGCAACTGCAATTAATTTACAAGACCGCCAATTTTCTGTACTTCTTAGACTATAATTGATCTTTGTTGCAAGGGCTTCACTTCTTGAATTTGATTGCTTTAGCAAGCAATTCTTCTTTTCTCGTCGCATAGCTTGAATTAATTTTTTAGCAAGCAATTTTATTCCTCTGAAATTTAATTGCTTTATAAGAAGCAATTTTTTCCTCCGAGATTTAATTGTTTTAAAAAACAATTTTTTCCTTTGAAATTTAATTGCTTTAAGAAGCAATTTTTATTCTCTTAAATTAATCCTGCAAATAATTAATTTTTATCTTGCAAGATTAATTTATTTGAGATGGGCTAGTAATTATTAGACTTGATTAAATGGCCCAAGAATGTAGATTGGCCCAAGTAATAATTTGGCCCAAATAATTGAATAATCAAATAGATTATTCTCATGAAAATAGATTTAAAATTTAAATCTCGTGGACTTGGCCAAGTTACTGCATTCTCATCTTCTAGCTGTTGTAATCGAGAGAAAAGCGCAAGCATAAAAGTTAATAACACGGAGTTTGGTAACCCAGTTCTCCACAGAGTGACTACGTCTGGGGGCGCCCAAGCCAGGAGAGTATAAACTATATCTGTCGTTAAAAGTGTTTACAATACTGTGAATGTATGGAATACAAGGGAATGATACAATATATAATAAGTGTACCTAACCCTAGTATCTAAGTCTTGTGGGCCTAAAGACCGCTTGATAATAATCCTAATATTATGTCCATATAATATAATATATTATTTCAATATATTATAACACTCCCCCTTGGACATAATATGACAATGAATAATGCAAGAGTTACCCAGTGGAGTATTATAAATGACCTCGAGGATTCAATCATCAGAATTGTTTAGCATTTGATACTCCCCCTAAAGATAACAACCTTCCAAGTCGACGCATCCCGATTCCATGTACGTACTTTTCAAAAGTCGAAGTGGGAAGGGATTTAGTGAACAAATCAGCTAGATTGTCACTTGAGCGTACTTATTTTATCGTGATCTCACCACTCTTTTGGAGTTCGTGAGGATAAAAGAATTTTGGGGATATATGTTTCGTCAAGTTCCCTTTGACATAGCCGTTGCTCATTTGTGCAATACATGCAGCATTATCTTCATAGATAATTGAGGGGCTTTAAAAACAGAAGGGATATCACACGAATCATGAATGTGTTTTATAAGGGACTTTAACCACACACATTCTCGTGCAGTTTCGTATAGAGCTATGATCTCTGAGTGGTTTGAAGATGTGGTCACCAAAGTTTGTTTGACAGATCTCCATGAAATGGTTGTTCCACCACAGAGGAAAACATAACCTGTTTGCGATTTCGCATTATGGGGATCAGATAGATAAACAGCATCAGCATAGCCTATAAGTGTGTTGTCTTGGTTTCTCTGATAGAAAAGACCAAGATCTTGTGAACCTTGAAGATATCGTAAGATTTGTTTTACACCATTCCAATGTCTCCTCGTAGGGGAGGCACTGAACCTTGCAAGTAGATTGACTGCAAAGGCAATATCGGGCCTAGTACAATTTGCAAGATAGAGCAGTGCACCAATTGCACTTAGATATGGAACTTCAGGTCCCAATAGCTCTTCGGTATCTTCTTTAGGTCTAAATGGGTCCTTTTTCCAAATCGAGGGAACGTACAACCATTGGAGTGCTTAAAGGATGAGATTTATCCATGTGGAATCTCTCCAACACTTTCTTTAGGTAAGCTGATTGGTGTATCAGTATTCCTTCAGGAAAATGCTCGATCTGCAGGCCGAGACAGAACTTGGTTTTACCCAAAGTTTTCATTTCAAATTCAATTTTTAAGATTGATCTTGCTTCTTCAATCTCTTTCCTTGTTCCGATAATGTTTAGATCATCCACATACACCGAGATGATGTAAAAACCATTAAGGGATTTCTTAATAAAGACACAAGGAAAAGCCTCGTTATTTATGTATTCCTTCTTAAGGAGGAATTCACTTAGTCGATTATACTACATATGACCTGACTGTTTTAAGCCATATAACGAGCGTTGCAACTTAATACTTAACACACTACGGTGTTCGTTATTCCTCATTTGGGGAATATTTAATCCATCAGGGATTTTCATATAGATGTCAGAATCTAATGATCCGTATAAGTATGCGGTAACTACGTACATTAACTGCATTTCTAAGTTTAGTTTAACTGCCAGGGATATTAGGAAGCGGAATGTTATAGCATCCATAACAGGAGAGTAAGTTTGATCGAAATTAATACCGGGTCTCTGCGAAAACCCTTGAGCCACTAACCTCGCTTTGTATCTCACAATCTCATTGTTCTCGTTTCGCTTTAGTACAAATACCCACTTGTATCCAACAGGGACTACATTTTTTGGGGTACGAACGATGGAACCGAAAACATTTCATTTGTTTAGCGAGTATAGCTCTGCCTTTATTGCAGCTTCCCATTTCACCCAATCAGAGCGCCTCCGGCACTCGGATATAGTTTTGGGTTTAGGATCATGATCATTATTCGAAATGGTGAAGGCAATTAAGGCTGCAAATGTGTTTTCGACAACAGTTGTGTTTCTGTTATAAGTTTCTCCCGTGTTTACGAAGTTTGTCGAAACTTCAATGTTTACATCGACCAGATCCTCTTCATTTTCCAAAGGGTATCGGTCTGATGATTCCGCATTCTCAGAGTCATTGATTGCTTTCGCACGTGCATTTTGACTCTGATTTTCGTCTACAGGACGAATCTCTTCAGGAGATTTTAGGGGTGACATAGTGTGTTTGCTAGCTTTACACTTATGCGAATTCGGTTCGCTTATGTTAATGCTTCCTTTACGCTTCTGGCGTATGGGGGGATTAACATTTGTCTTCAAAGGGAGTTGTACCCTTTGAGGCGCATTTACCGCATGTATATGCGACTTAGTCACTCCTTTATGATCAGTGAATGCATCTGGCAGGTTATTTGCTAAGTATTGCAAATTTATTATCTTTTGAACTTCAAGTTCAGATTGATTTCTGCATGGGTCTAGGAACTAAAGATCTTTTGTGTTCCAAGTTATTTCACAGCATTTATTAATTGTGGCCGGAAATAGATCTTCATCGAATGTGCAGTCGGCGAAACGGGCTGTAAACTGATCCCCAGTTAAAGGCTCGAGGTATTTAAGTATTGTGGGAGATACAAAACCGATGTAAATACCGAGTTTCCTTTGTGGGCCCATAGATGTTCGCTTAGGTGGTGGTATTGGAACATACACTGCATAACCGAATGTACGCAGATGGAAAATGTTAGGTTCATTTCCACGCACGAGTTGAATAGGGGAATATTCATGATATGCAGTTGGTCGGAATTGGATTAGTGATGATGCATGTAAGATTGCATGCCCCCAACATGAAACAGGTAAGTTTGTTTTTTGTAGTAGCGGTCTAGCGATTAATTTAAGACGTTTAATTAATGATTCAGCTAGACCATTTTGAGTATGAACATGAGGGACCGAATGCTCCACTTTGATTCCCAGTGCCATGCAAAAATCGTCGAATGCCTTAGAGGTGAATTCACCGGCATTATCCATACGAATGGATTTAATAGGATGATCTGGGAATTGAGATCTCAACAGAATAATTTGTGCAATAAGCTTTGCAAAAGCAGTATTGCGAGTGGATAGCATGGTGACATAAGTCCACCGAGTGGATGCATCTATTAAGACCATAAATTACTGAAATGGTCCAGATGCTGGGTGTATCAGTCCACAAATATCTCCTTGAATCCGCTTAAGGAATTTAGGAGATTCAGTTCTTACTTTACTACTAGAAGGGATTCTGTTGTGTGTTATGTTATGGCCTGATGAATTACATAGAATCTGACGCATCATTGTTTGTCCTGGATGTCCTAACCGCTCATGCCATAGTTTAAAAGAATTTGGATCATTAAATTTTAGATTAAGAGCTATATGGAGATTGGAGGGTCTGATGTATGTGTAATATAAGCCAGACGAGAAAGATGGAAGTTTTTTGACGATGTGTTTACGAAAATTTAAATAGTGAGTCATTAAGAGATATTCACTATTGTCCTCAGTATTTATTTCAATGTGATAGCCATTCTGTCGAATGTCTTTGAAACTGAGGAGGGTACGCTTTGATTGTGAAACAATAAAGCATTCTCGATTATTAATTCAGTACCCATAGGTAGAATGATCGAGGCTCTTCCGGAGCCAACGGTTTGTATGTCGTCATCGAAAATAGTTGTGACACTTCCTTTCTTTTCAGTTAATGTTTGGAAAAATTGTCTATCTTTTAAGATAGTATGTGTAGTAGCACTATCTACTAAGCACAAAACATTAATCTCCATAAGCACTTAAGTGTATGTTTTAGATACGTTTAGATATGAGGAATGCTAAGGAGAGCCAAGATTACAGACGCTGATTGATCAGCCGCACAAGGGATCACTTAGGTCATACTTTATCAAAAACATATTAAATTATTTTTGTAGACAATAGTGATCGACAATTGGATTTGACTGTAAAAATAAAGCATCGATAAGCATTCATAAATAAAATCCATAAAAGGTATCATGCAACATAGTCAAGATAAAAGCCAGTCAAACATGCTGGTCAAACCAAATAGCAAATAGTATCAAAATAGTCTAATAAAGCAAGTAAATAACAGGTTGATGTCGATCACTCAGTGTCTCCAAAGGCGTCTACATTCATTGTATCACCCACTAAGAGGCCATCCTTCTCCATGTCAAAGCCTGCACCGGGCAGGTCGGTGTGGTGTGATTCACCTTTAGGAGCTTTCCCCTTTTTGTCCTTAAGAATGAGTTGATATAGCTCCACTAGATGTTTTGGAGTTCGACACTGGAAAGACAAATGGTCGTCGCATCCACACTTGTGACAGAGTTGCTTGTTCTGTGCACCTGAGCTCGATGATTTGTCTTGAGGTGCATTCCTTTCAGTTGCACTAGATTCTGCATTGTTGCGACCTCTACCTCTTCCCCTACCACGGCCTCGACTTCGGGTCGAACCGTGTCCCCACTCGCCTCATTTCCTTTTCCACGTGTACGGCCTCTAGAGTTCCTCCGAGTAGCATGTGCTTCAGGCACAGCTTGTGAGCCAACTGGTCTAGTATTGTGATTTTTCATCAACAATTGGTTGTGCTTTTATGCAACTAGAAGTGCAGAAAGTAGGTCGAAGTGTGATTGATACTCTTTGGCCCTGTACTGCTGCTGGAGTACAAGATTACTAGCGTGGAAAGTGGAAAGAGTTTTTTCGATTAACTGATCATCAGGTATCGGTTCATTACACAGCTTGAGCTGCGAAACTATGCGATGTAGGGCGGAGTTGTACTCCCTCACAGACTTAAAATCTTGGAAACGAAGTGTTATCCAAGCATGTTTGGCTTCGGGGAGGATCACATTTTGTTGTTGTTGGAATCGATCCTGGAGGGATTTTCACAACGTCAATGGATCTTTTTCAGTGAGGTATTCATTCTTAAGATCTTTGTGAAGATGGTGTCTTAAGAAGATTAGAGCTTGTGCCTTTTGGGCAGGAGTGGATTTCCACCCTTGTGTGGTGGTGTCGGATAAGTCTTTTGAAGCTAGGTGAATTTCAACGTCTAAAGCCCATGTCAAATAATTGTGGCCATCTAGTGCCAGTTCATCACATTCGCGTTTGGTGATATTTGACATTTTTGTTGCTACAAAGAAAAGAATTAATAAATTTAGGATTTATAATTGTTTTGTAGCAAAAGGAATAGGGTTTAAGAAAAAATGCAATGACAAATGAATAATAGGGGTGTATTTAATAAAGGATTGAGTGTATGACTTGGAGACAATTATTAAAGGGACTTGAACAAAAAAATAATTATTGGATAAGGCCTTTTAAAAAAAATTGATGATTTGAGCTTTCATAATACCATTATGAATTTTTATTAATGGGACATCGGACCCAAAAATAATTGTTAGGATCCAAATTAATAGGATCAACTAAATAAAGTGCCCAATCATGTAATTAAAAAAATGGCCTAAGTAATTATTTAATTAATATTAATATTAATTAATAATTTTTTTTATTAAAGGGCATAAAGGCCGACTGGCCTAATTGTTATAGGGAAGGAACGACCCAAATAAAAAAAAGGAAGGGCAAAGGCCCAAAGTCCAGGGCCCAAAACATTTTCATTGAATCAGATTAGGGCTCCATAGACATTCCAGAATTGGTCTCAAGAACGTGGGCGAGAAAATCGGATTTTTGTGGCAGATTTTCCGCAGTTAGTATCGTGCAGCGTTTCGCCGAATCGCTGCTTGGCCGTCGCGGTGAACCCACAGAGCCGCTGTCGCACAGGTGAGGCACCGGCGCCGTTCGCCCAAATAGGGCGTCTCTGTCGCGCAGGGGAGCCGTCACGTCATTCATACCAACAGTCGTCGCCGGCGTCCGCCGTGAGCGTGTGGCTCAGGGGTGTCACGGCTTCGCACAGTGGCACGTAGGCGCACAACGCCGTCACTCGCTGTGAGGAGGAGACGGTAGTTGGCGTACGGCGACTACAGGTCAGCCGTCGCAATGGCGTCGCGCCGGAAGGCGGCATCACGCTAGAGGCGGCGTTTCGCCAACAGGTGGGTTTCCGATTTGTAAAAGGGGTTTCCGATTTGGTTTTCAGAATATTGGTATCTGAATTATCGATTCTGATTTTGGGTTATTGGTTCAGAAAGAAAATTTCCGATTTCTTGTTTTGATGATGAAAAACCAAAGAAAGGGTTTCTGAAAAAACCTAATTTGGGAATTTAGATAAAAGGGGTTTTGAAATCAATTGTTTTTGGAAAAACTGGATTTTCTGCTTTCGATTCTGAAAAACTAATGCAAGTTTTCAAAAAGATTTTGAATCGAAAGGATTCTAGAAGTCTGGGTTTCGTAAAAATTTCGAAAAACAGATTTGGTTTGCGATTTTGGTAGAGTTTCTGGAAAAAAATCGACTTTGCAAAATTGATTTTCATAGCGACGAAAAATAGGTTTTGAAATATTTCAGGTATCAATTAAAAAAATTTTCAGAAACTCTGGGTTTCTATTTTAAGAAAAACAGGATTGAAAAGGGTTTTGCAAAAACAATTTCGGAAGATGGGTTTTCTGATTTCGCAAACAGAAGTGAAAAGGAAATTCGATCGGGGATCGATATTTTGCTTCTGGTTTTGTTAATACACAGTTCTGGAAACGGGTTTTGTTCGCATAGACAAAAGCATGTAGATCATATATCAACAACATATTGACAGAATATCCAATCATATTTCATCATATGAAATCCAGCATACAGATAACAGAATAACAAAACCAAGGCATAGGATGTTTGTATAGTATCATATATACTTACCATAGATAGTCACGTAACAAGGATCAGAACATATACCATATATAAACAGGCATAATTTCTGCGGGATATACATGCTCTTTAATTTCAGAAAAAAAAGTAAATAAAACTCACAGATTTTTGCTTAATAAATTCCAAAAAAATAGAGGATGAGTTTTGAATCCAATCTGAAAACTGCTGGAACAATCCTCTCGTAAATTTTTAACTCTCGTAGATACTCGTGCTGATAACGTATTGTAATCGAGAGAAAAGCACAAAATAAAAGTAAATAACACTGAGTTTGGTAACCCAGTTCGCCATAGAGTGACTACGTCTGGGGGTCTGCCGTTAAAAGTGTTTACAATACTGTGAATGTATGGAATACAAGGGAACGATACAATATATAATAAGAGTACCTAACCCTAGTATCTAAGTCTTGTGGGCTTAAAGTCCACTTGATAATAATCCTAATATTATGTCCATATAATATAATATATTATTTCAATATATTATAACACTAGCAACCGATTTCCTCTCCTTTTTTTCTTTCTCATTCCAATTTTTTTTTACTGCCGAATACATAAACTTTTTTTTTTTTTTTTTATCGGCAGTTGAGGGAATGCTAACCAACTTATAAGTTGGTCAATCATTATAAATAATCCACGACAATTATCCTTCAGGTTTAATTCTAATAGTGGGCCCTTTTCTTGTGCACTCATATAAAGCCCAATCCACCAAATAAGTTAATTTCAAAGATTCAGTAGCAGCGGATGCACAATAATAAGCCATGGACTTGGTCAAAATTTTGGTGGCTAAAGTTGAATCAATCAAAGAGTAGTACTCTTGAGCCTTGTCAGCAAATTGAGGGCGCGAACAGCACGAATGCAAGCCTGGGTGGATGCTAATGACTCAAATTGATGAGCCTCTGTCCCATGCATTTAAATCGATCAAAACTTTGAAAACAACAGTATTTGAATTGGTCCAATTTAGTAGGCGAGCAGTGCGCGAGCAACCTCCCTCGGCGAACAGCTACATGTGGCCAACAGCTTCCAAATTTGACATTAAGCGAACTGGTCTCGAGGCGAGTCCAGTGCGCGAGCAGCTCATAGGCGAACAGGTACGTGAGGGAGGCGACCAACTCACACAGCGAAGAGCTCCTTTGGCGACCATCTCGCTCTGGCGTGCAGCCCCTTGCGGCAAACAGCTTGTATAGGCGACCAGCTCGTTGTGGCGAGTAGCCCTCGCAGCGAGCAGGTTTCATCATGCCCAATTGCCGGTGAAACTTTAAAAAATGGTGCTTTTGTGTATTGGTTCATTGGGGGCAGTGGTTGAGGTCTGAATCTCGAAAGCCCAAATCATAATAATCTTCGTTTCACGGGAATTTCAACTCGGGCCTGTTGCAGATCGGGACGGCGGAGCGATGGTTTCCGGCGGCTGTGACGACATGAAGACAAGCGTCTGATGGCTTCAATTGGGCTTCGATCCTTCGGCAAATGGAAACGAACGGCAGTTTGAGGCAGTTGCAGTAGCAAGTATGAAACAACTTCTTTGATTTCGGCTGGAATTGGCATGACGACTTCGAGCGGTTCTTCACGTACGGCAGCAGCTTCCTTTTTCAATTTTCACAATAGCCAATCTCACGTATACTTACTCGGATCTTTCAATAACAGTTGATCCAGCACCCTTTTTATGAAATAATTGCCTCAAATTTTCTTCAAATCTTCGAATAAATTTTCGAAATCAGAGGTTCGGGACCTTCTTCTAGCACCAAACTTTTGATATAATTTTCATAATCACGATTATGTGGCTATAATTATGTTGATTACACCAACAACAAGCTGAAATAGACGAATAAATGAAGTTTTATATGTAAGCAGGTAGGTTGTATATAAGCACGTCGTTTAAGCAGAATTTCATTAAAGGGTACATTTCTTATCCTTTACTCGAATGAATTCAGTTACATTATATAGAAAATACAAGCTGATGGATTGTTACCGGCCTGCTTCATCATAAGCTGCTGGTAAGCAGCCTGTTTCACTATAAGTTGCTGACTCGTCACCAACTTGATCACTAATACCTGGTGACTCGTCACAGCTTTCTTCGATCTTGTTCTTTCTTCGTGGCCGATCAATTTTTTTGGACACATCAATCCGGACTTGGTTAATTACTTTACTAAGCACGCACGCCAATTATTACATCAACATGCACCCAAGTGTATATGATACACCTTAATTTTAAGTTTAATTTAACTATAATTTGATTTCTTGAAAACACACAGTACACGCCACATTATATAATTTTTGGCAATTGAAGTATTAATGGGTTGTTCTTGGGATATTTTTTGGCAACAAATCTATTACAAGTCTTCACTATAAATACAGAAGGGTTTGCACCCAAACAAGGTTACGTAAAATTTCGAATTCGAGATTAACCAAGATTCAAGCGCTCAAATTATTCAAGCTCTCAACACTCTGCAATACAAATTTCCTAGTGTTGATAGGAATCTTTCTGTATTTAGCTTAGAGTGATAACCCAATCTTTAACATTGATTTGTTTGTAAGGGTTATTATACCTTAGTTGGAAAACTGAAAGCTAAACCACCTAAGTTTGTGAGTTGGTGAAGTGGGAAGGACTGTGACTTGTAAAACCATCCAGGGGTTGAATTCCTTCGAAAGGAAGGAGACTGCTAGTGCACTTTGGCACTTATAAAAACAAAAACCAATCTTAAGAGTGACTTGCTCGTGTTAAATCAGACTGTGGACGTAGGAGCTTGAGTCTCTGAACCATATAAAAATCTCTGTCTGCTGATTTACTTGCTCTGCATTTTTAACTGTCATATTAATTAGTTTAGGAATTCATTCAGCATTGTCTTGAAACTCAGGAAGAATCAATCTTCCTGATCCTGAAAATTGAGCACAATCCCTTAACCACTCTTCCGATAACTAAACTAAAAACACTTACAAGAAAACATCTAAAACGAGTATAATCTAGGGCTCACACTTCCGCACTGAATAGATTGATTAGATAGCTGTCAAACTGACCAGCTTCTCAGCAGTCAGTAGGTGAGTTATCTATTCTGAGCTCACTCTGAGCACAGTTCAGGATTCAGATTATTTGGTTCTTGAGTCTTTCAGTCCTCAGGACTAATTCTCAGTGAGAACTATCAGCTTCCGGCTAACTGAATCTTAAGGGGTTATTTTCTAAGAAAGGAAAAACTGTTATCAGTGTATTCACCCCCCAATACATTGATTCAGACTCGTTTCGGGACCAACATAACTGTCCTGAGAACTGGAGAATCTTGAAGACTCTTGAAGACAATCCTGAGGAAGACCACTGATAGAGTTCTACCGATTATTTCTAAGCGCAATCAGGACAGAGCATATCAGTGAAGGCAGAAGTAGCATGAGCAATCAGCTTAAGTGTTCATTTAACTGACACTTTGTAATCCCTGAAAGAAAAGATTACTTTGAGACAATATTTATGATGAAGACTGATGATAAAGAGAATCTCAGAAGACCTATTAAAGACAAACATTTATACCTGAGTTGAGTTGAAAATCACTCGGAGTATTAATGGTACGATGAATCATAAAGTGTAGTCAACAACTAGCCATTTGAAGAACATCCAGTAAGAGGGAGACACGTATGTACGAACTTTACACACTCATTAAATGTTCACAGTTGCAGGCGGCAGCAGAAGACTTTCACCAAAACAACATGGTGAAAAGTAAACGTCAAATCTCTAGGCTGCCACGTACCTAAATAGGAAGATTTGTTTTGATCTCCTCCAACGGATCTATTACAAATCTCTCCTATAAATACAGAAGACCTTGCACACAAACAAGGTTACGGGAAATTTCGAAGTAGAGATTAACCAAGATTCTAACGCTCAAAGTATTCAAGAAAACAACACTCTGCAAGTTTTAAATTTCCCTAGTGTTGTTAGAGAATCTTTTTGTATTTAGCTTCGCATGATAATCCATCCTCAGCATAGTTTTGATTGTAAGGATTATCACACCATAGTTGGAAACTTGTTAGATAAACCACTCAAAGTTGTGAGTTGGTGAGGTGGGAAGGACTGAGACTTATAAAACCACCCAATGGTGGAATTCCTAAGAGAGGAAGGAGACTGTCGTGCACCTTGGCACGTTAAAATACAAGTATCCAATCCTACTGTAAGCAATTAAAATTTAATTGCCGAAATAAAAAAATAACACGGGAAAAATTACGTGTTAAACTGCCGAATAATTTTATTATTGGGAATTTAGATTAATTCGATTCCCAAAATACATTAAAATGGGCTCTCTAAAGCCTAATAAATTAAATTAGACCTGTAAAGTCCAATAAATCAAATTGGACCTCTAAAGTCCAATAAATTAAATTGGGTCTCTAAAGCCCAATAAGTCAAATTGGGCCTCTAAAATCCAACAAAATAAAATTGGGTCTCTAAAGTCCAATAAATTAAATTGGGTCTCTAAAGCCTAAATAAATTAAATTGGGCCTCTAAAGCCTAATAAATTAAATTGAGCCTCTAAAGCCTAATAAATCAAATTGGACCCTTAAAGTCCAACAAATTAAATTAAGTCCAGTATGACAAATCAAATCTTGAAAGCCCAACAAATCTGGCAAAATATCTTTGAAGATTATCAAATCTGACATATTCTGGGAATATTACCCAAATCTAATCTTTTGGCCCATCAAATCTGGCCTGTAAATCTAGAATTCTACATCTATAAATAAAGGTCTCATTCTAGTCATTTGACACTTACATAGAGCAAGTCCGATAAGTCCGCAAATCAAAGATCTTTTAAGATCGAAGTCCCGAAAAGTCCCTAAAAATAACGTTTGATCCGAAATAAGGCTCGACGCCCTCGAATTAACATTATAAGTCCGAATTTAAAGATCTCTCAAGATCAAAGTTCGAAAATCAAAGATCTTTTAAGATCAAAGTCCCGAGAAGTCCCTAAAAATAACGTTTGATCCGAAATAAGGTTCGACGCCCTCGGATTAACGTTATAAATCCAAAATTAAAGAACTCTCAAGATCAAAGTCCGAAAATCAAAGATCTTTCAAAGATCAAAGCCCAGCAAACTTCAAAAAATTCAAGAAGTCCCAAAGTCAAGACTCGAAGAGAAGAATCAGAGGAGAAATTAGAGATTGTAGAATTCCAGAAAATTCGGTAGATCCGAAATAAATCAAATTATAATCCTTTTTCGCGTTATTAATAAAATATTTTAATTTCATGAAATTTTGTTGTTACAAATTTTGGCACGCCCGGTGGGACAATCTCTACCTCTCATCTATTCTCTAAAAAGTCCAAAAAATAAAAATAAAAATGAATCACCTCTTAAGGTGCGGTTCCCCCAAACCATCAAATGTTAATGCTATTATGAGAAGTATGTCGAAAAAGACATTAACACACACTTTTTCAGAAGCAAACCCATTTGCAGATACAGCTGCGAAAAAGTTATCCTACATGCATGAAAGTGAAGGGGATAACTCCGTATGCTCAGCCCCCCGTTCATCATCTAGTTCTTCAACTGCAAATCCGGTTCCGGCCATGACAACAAATGCTACAACTGTTGAAGAGCAACTTGCATGCCTAATGAAATCCATTGAAGGGATTTCACGGCAGCTCCAAGAGCAAGATGCCCGGATCTCTAACTTGATGAACAGGGCGGATAACGACGATGTGAGTCGTGCTAAAGGCAAAACTATTGAGGGAGAGACCTCAACTAAACATCAAGTGGAAGGGAACGACATTACTGCTAAAGAGTTCCCAATATCTCTTGAGAATGGGATTAATATAGATAAACTCAAAGATCTTATATTGGAGACCGTGAAGGGTAAAATTGACGATGGTTCTAAATCATCCTTTACATATGCCAAGCCATATACCAAAAGGATTGATGACTTAGCAATGCCCCCAGGTTATCAACCCCCAAAGTTTCAAAACTTTGATGGAAAAGGGAACCCAAAACAACATGTGGCTCATTTTGTTGAAACATGCAACAACGCCGGAACATATGGAGACCATCTAGTAAAACAATTTGTCTATTCATTAAAAGGAAATGCCTTCGAATGGTATATTGACTTGGAGGCTAACTCCATCGATAGTTGGAATCAGTTGGAATATGAATTCCTAAATCGATTTTATAGCACAAGAAGAACTGTTAGCATGATTGAGCTAACCAATACCCGTCAACCAAAAGATGAGCCGGTGATTGACTACATTAATAGATGGAGAAATATGAGCCTAAACTGCAAGGATAGACTATTGGAAAAGTCGTCTATTGAAATGTGTATCCAAGGGATGCAATGGGGTCTATGATACATTCTTCAAGGGATACAGACGAGAACTTTCGAAGACTAGCTACGAGAGCTCACTATATAGAGCTAAGTATGTCCATTAATGGGTTTGATGAACCACTAATTCGAGAACATCTCGATAAAACTTTTGTTAAACCTTCAAATAAGGAATACATAACGGACATGACTCGCGACATGGGGCAAAAAAGGTTTAACTTTGAATGATATGCGACAAAAGCGATATCCATTCTTAGACTCTGATGTCTCTAGGATATTTGATGAGCTGCTCGATGAAAAATTAATTGAGCTACCTAAGATAAAACGACCGGAAGAAGCCGGATACATTGACAATCCAAAATATTGCAAGTACCATCGGTTAGTGGGTCACTCAATTGAAGATTGTTTTATCTTCAAAGAAAAAGTAATGCAATTGGTCCAACAAGGAGATATAGTGTTAGAAGATACCATCTAAAGTCCACCAAATCAAATCTCCTTGATACGAGATTAAACTGTCTAAGATTCTCAAATAGAGTTCACCAAATCAAATCTCCTTGATTAAACTGTCTAAGACTCTCAAATCGAGTCATTCAAAAAAAGCTCCTTGATATTAAAAAAAAACTATCTTAAATCTCTCAAGTCCAAATCTCCTTGATACGAGATTAAACTGTCTAAAACTCTAAACTAGTACCTCAAATCCAAAACTCCTTGATACAAGATTAAACTGTCTAAGACTATCAAATAGAGCCCATCAAATCAAATTTCCTTGATACGAGATTAAACTGTGTAAGACTCTCAAATAAAGCCCCTCAAATTAAATCTTCTCGAGAAAAGATTCAAACGGCCTAAGACTCTCAAATCAAGTCGCTCGAATCAATGCCCCTTGATACGAGGATAAACTATCTTAAATTCTAAAATCCAAGCTCCATGACGCACGAGCCTAAACTGCATGTTGCTTCTGGTCAGCATGAGGATAAACTGTGTACGACGATCACCAAAGATGATTACATGTGGTTAAATTGTTAATTTATCCTACTAAAGGTGTTTAAGTGGTTAAATAATTTATACCCTACTGCGACTATGGTACTAAAGGTGTTTAGGTGGTTAAATAATTCATCTGCACTAAAATTAAATTTCTTCACCATCGTCCACACCGGGCCAAGAAGGAGGAACATCAGAAACGGCAGCTGGAGGGAGAGAATGAGCAGTAGCGGGAGTAGAATTGGGAGGAGAGCAAAGATCGTAGAGCAGAGGTTGAGCTGGGGGGAGTGCAGGATTGAAGTCAGCATTTGTCAGCAGAAGGAAAGCTTTCCTCATAACAGGAAGGAACCAAGGTGCATCAACGGGAGCATCAAGATCGCCTTTGAAATAGGGAGAGGGAGTGAGATCTTCCTTAGCCCGGGACATGTCAAATTTCTCAGCAAAACCCTTCTCTTGCGCTTGCTTGACAGCGGACTTGAAGCCGTGGCAAATAAAGAGGCTGGTATGAGGAGCCATATTCTCCCGAAATAGAGTGCTATGATGATAAGCATCTAGCAAACCCTCATGCATCTCCCTAAGGAAATCCTGTCCGGCAGCAGTTTGCAAAAGCCCTGGCGACACAATTCCACACCCTGATTGAAACTCCTGATGTTGGCTTCTGCCAACTGAGTCTTCACCTCTGCCAAATGGGTCTCCACCTCTGCCAACTTTCCCTCCATAAATTTGATCTGGACATTCTTGTCTGCATTATGGCCACAGGCCAGGCTCAATTCTCGAGCAGTCTAAATCAACTCTTGGTCCTTGCGCTCCAACTCTTTATAGAGAGAATCAGAGGAAGGAAAATCTTCACACTCCAGAAAACGGGCTTGAAGAGCCAAGAACTAAAAGCGGATAAAAAGAAGATACATAAGTATCCCTAAAAGAAAAAAAAATAGAAAAAGGAGAAAGCCTTAAGCGCACCTTAGCTAACTTCTTGAACATTACAGGATGTAGATGATCAAGGGATACGTCTGAAAGATCAGCAGAAATAGGAGCGAATCTGATCCCCTTGAAGAAACCCAAAATAGTTTCCTCTTCAGAAGTTAGAGACGATTCAACGGCGAAAATCTCAGAAGAAATCTCCTCATGAACTTCGGTACGAGAGGCCTGATGAACAGATTGTCTGGTACGCTTCAGAGGGGGCTTAGCTGGCACTGAGAAGGAAGAAGCTCTCTTGCCCTTATCCTTGGGCTTAGTAATAGCCTCTTCTTCCTTCTTCAACTTCACCACGGGAGGAACAGGAGCAGAGATGGTAGAAGGAATAGGGGAAACTTCATCCCCAACATCATCTTTATTTTCTGGATCCACTTCTTTAGAACCCTCTAACTGGGCCAGGGGAGTAACATCCAAGACATCATCGTCCTCCAGCAAAAGAGCGTTCTTCCAATCCATCTCTGCGACAGATCCAATGTTAATACACCACACAAAAAGAAAAAATAAAGAGAAGCATAATAATCTTGAAGAGAGAAACAGAAAATTATAACAAGAAACAAGGAATATATACTAGTGGGACTGGAGGGAAAGGACTCCTGGTTTGTAAATCCAAAGTGATACAAAACATAGTTTTCATGCAAAAGACCAAAAATTCTAGGGTACCCATTTTTAGAGACAACCCGGTTCAAACGAACCATCACTTCCTTCTCATCTGGGGGAATCACTTTATCACTAGATTTTGAAGTGCTGGAGGATTTCGGTGCCTTATACTGCCACCGCTAACAGGCAAAAGACCAAATGCTAGAGCGGAGAGTCACCACAAAATAACTCTCCTTCCAATAACCACCAATGCTAGGAGGCTTGATTAGGGTCATATTTGCATCAATTTGTGCTCATTTTGAGATGAAT
>JAPKLY010000076.1:642333-677783 GCA_026898435.1 Prunella vulgaris | reverse complement strand
TAAAATAAAAGTGAGGCGGTGAGGGGATTGGGTTTATAACCCATTTCCTTTTCACACAAGTATATCAGTTGCTATTCATCTCCAGAGAGGTCGTGTGAGAGGAATTGCGACAGGAAGGAAGAAGGAAAAATGAGAAAAAAAAAAAGAAGAAAAAAAAAGGGAGAAAAGAACACATGCCTAGAGTACAACTATAGGTATGGATTCTACTATTTCTTTTCAAATGCTAAATTTTCCAATAAGAACAATAGTATAAATTTTATTAAGATTAGGAAGTTTCCATGTTTAAGATTTAGTGTTGTATTTTTATAGGTCAGGGGAAAATTGAGTAAAATAGTTACTTAATTAATATATTGAAATATTATTCATACTTAAATTTTGTTAGATACGATGTTGGAATTGCGACAAGCTGGTTAAGGATTTGGATTATTGATGTTTCGCCTTCTCGAGGTAAGTAGAAATTCATTTGCACTTTAATGCATAAACATATTATTTTGTAAATTATTTATGTTTAAGTGATAACATGTGATTTTGAATAGATTGTAATATGTGAATTATGTCCTGTGAATATGTGAAAATGAGCTTATATGCTCTATTTGGTGTGGAATGAGCCTGTGAGCTCTATATATTATGTTGAATGAGCCTGTGAGCTCTATGCGATTGGAATGAGCCTGTGAGCTCTACATGTGATGTTGAAGGAGCCAACGAGCTCCATAATTGATACAAGTTGAATCTGTGAGTTAAATACTCTATGAATGTTGTTAAATGTCATTGATTGCACGAGCATCATGCATATCATGCATTGAAAATTAATTGATTTTCTGAAAGTGGCCACTGATTATACACCGAGGGTGGTAAGGGGCGACCTGGGAAGAAGCGACCTAGGGAAACCCAGTGTGGAAACCTAGTATAGACTACCTGGTGTGGGCCGACACCTTATTTGATTATGATTTGAGTGTTTCCCTAGGGGGACTTCCTGCGCGGACAGAGGATCATGTTTGGTGATGGACCTTGCTGGCCGCTGGAGGGTAGATCCTTGGATTCACTATATGGGTCGGCGTGGTGGGATGACTTCTTGGTGGACATGGGGGCGTATGTGAGGTCCGAACCCTGAATTGGGCTACAAGAGGATGGGCCCCACGTCGATATCATTATTGGCCACTTGATTATGTGTATATTGGAGCTGTGTGCTCGTGCCGGTGTATGACAGTGTGTCTAGATAGGGCCCTGGAGAGTCTTCATAAATAAATTTGTGATTTCAAAAGAGTGTACATGGGGAGGTTTTCAAAAGAATCACACCATCATGCATAATTTCTACTTACTGAGATTTATAAATCTCATTTAGTTTATGCATTGTAGGTAACCCTGATGATATGTGACCTGGTGATGAAACTGGAGTAGCTGCGGCGCTTTTGCAGGCTTTTTGAGTTGCGATGTACATAGATGACGACCTGCGGGCAGGACCGTGGCTTATTTTGCTTCCGTTGTTGTATATTTGTTTGTCTTGGGTTATGTTATATATAATATGTAATGGTGTTGTTCTGGAAGTTTACAGTTTACTGGTTTTGGAGATCTTGGTTGTGAATATAACAGGTTGTTGGGTTTGATGTAGTGTTGTCGAAATAGAAAAAAAATTATAGTCGGCTTTCAGTTTGAGTTTTATTTAAATTTGTATTTAGATGGTATGTGTAACACCTCGCATAGGCAGCAGCTTTTTAGTCCTTTAATTATTATTTTTAGGCGTGAGTTGGCGTGTTTTTTTTAGGTTTAGTCCTTTGAGTTGTTAAGCTTTAGTATTTCTTAATTAATTGCTTAGTATTAGTTGTCCCAATTAGTATTGTTTGGACCACTAAGTAGTGTTAAGTTTTGAATATTATTAAGAGATGAGGAGAATAATATTATTGTTGAGGTTATAGTATTAGTCCTCTAAGAATAGTATTTCCTTAGGTATTAATTCATTAAGGGCATGTTAGTAATTGAGGAATTAAATTTAGGGATTTGACCTTATGAGGATTTAACCAAGAATAGGATTAATTAATACTTGGGATAGTATTAGTATTATTTTTGAAAAATAGGAGTCTTAGACCTTAAGTAATTTTTGAAAATTAGGAGAGTGTAAGACTTTGATTTCTAGTATCTTTATTTATGGAAATAAGTCATATTCTTATGCAAGAGAATTATATGCTTGAAGGTTAAGTATCATAAGAATAAAGAGATGGTAAGGATTTGTTAAATAAGGAAATAAGTTGCCAAGTAAGGAAATAGAGATACACCAAGATTATGGTCCAATTTTCTTACTTTTTTCTTGTAATTTCGTCCAGCCCTTCTTACAGCCCCAAACCCTATTTTTCCAACTCTATAAATATGTATTGATCAAGTCCCAAAAACCCTTAGACACCCAAGAAAAATCGGCAGCCACCTAGCACCAAACTTTGGCCATGTATTGAAGTTAGAGGACCAGTTTTCAGCAGCTTGTAGAAGTAGAAGGAGGGCAGATTTTCGAGAGTTCTTAGAGCAAGGAATTAGCAAGCCAACGTACAACACTTCTATATTTTCAAGTCAAGAAAAGGTGGGGGTTTAAACGGTGAAAAGTGGTAACTCTAGTTCGATTTTTAAATACTATGTTTGATGTGTTTATGTGTTTATGTGCTAAAAGAATGGATACTCTTATGTAGTATCAACCAATGGGTGCTCTTAAGTAGTGCCAAATTAATGGATATCCTTATGTGGTATCAAAGAATGGATGCTCTTATGTAGTGTCAAAAGGGATACGCTTAAGTCGTATCAAAGATTAAGAATGATTGGTATGTTTTCATGTTTACATGTCCATTATATTTAGACTTCGAACTAAACTATCCCCACGGAGTGATTATTTTATAATTGCTCACCCCTTCACCGAATTATATTTTCAGATTTTCAAGTGTAAGATGAAGAGATCGGCGATGCGGAGGAAGGTGGATGTGATGCGAGTTAAAGAATGAAGATTTTTTTATTAATTACCAAGTAGGCTTTTATTTTATTAAGTTGCAAGAGTTTTAATTAAGATTTTCGGCACCTTTATGTTTGCCACAAGATTTGACGTATGCATGTTTTATTTCATTGAGTGCACGGACACGTAGATGTTTGATTTAGGATTTATTATGGTTTGATGAATTATGGGATTTTATTATAAATTTTATGAGGTATTATTATTATTATGATTAAGTGTTAAATTGCATGAATTTAAGGAGTTAAGTTGATGGACTTATTTATTATGTTGGCAGCTGATGGTTCGAATTTAGAAGCATGCTTAAGTGTTTGAGTTATATGTTTAATTGTTCTTAAGAAATAGTTATTGTCCTTAGTTTGCATGATCGATAAGTTAAATTTTTATAACTCCAAAAATTATGAAATTTTACCAGAATATTTACCATGATTTAAGATGCATGTTGACCAATTTTCGTGAGTTTTTGCTTAGTAGAAGTCGAGAAACTGATTTTAGTCCTTTATGTGATTCTAGTCGTCAAAATTCTTGTTTTAGAAATACCAAAATATATGCCAGCCTATTTTCGAAAATTTGGCAGTTTATTAGCCATAAAATATTGAGTATTTTGGTCATCAAAATCTGGAGGAAAATTGTTTTTAAAGTTTCAGCATGAATTTTAGACCTATAACTTTGTTTTACGATCTTTTCATGTGTTTTAAAAAGTGATTGTTTTGGAAAGTGTTTAATTTATGCCTAATATGATTTTATTGAGTATTTAGAGGTCAATGTTGAATGGCAAGATAATAGTATTAAAGAAAATGGATTTAGTATTAGTTAATGGACTATTTTTATACACATTCGCTTTTGATGAGTACACCCAAGCTGTTTTTCGAAATTTTTAGGTATCAACTGCTGTTCATGAATTATTTATGAGTTATTGCATGATTTAATTGATGACTTATGTGTTGAATGATATTTGAATAAGTTTGATTCACATGTGAATATTATTGAAAAATGTTATGAATATTTGGAATGATATATTATGAATTCTATGGATGTATTGGATGAGTTATTTATTTTTATTGTATAAATTAATTGTTTTAAATTATTACTCTGATTTTAGTTCAAAAAGGATTTTCAAAGAAAAGAATTTTATTTCAAGTATAAAGGGAGCACGTTCTAAAAGATTTTTTTTATTAAATTGTTTGTTTAAAACCAAGACTTCCGCTGATTTGAAATGCTTAGAATTTAGGGCGTGACAGTATGAGTGAGTGTGGTCGTGTCAGGTAGAAAGCCACGTGGCATACCAATGGTACTATTTCTAGTGCAATCTTGCTCCACTAACGCTGCCAGACCGTTAGTAGTGGTCCCAAAGCAGAGGACAAAGACTGATATACCCTCCTAGCAAAGGGGAGGGTATAAATAGTTTTCCTCTCCATTTCTTCAAGGTTACGACATAATTTTTAGGATTTTATTAGCTTTTACACATTATCATTTCAACAATGGTCCGGGACTGACTTGATCGTCAGAGGGTCGATCCCGGAATCATTTTTTGGCATGACTTTGGGTGCAGATAGTGCAAAGGGGAACGCAGCGTGCAGAAGATAGCAAATGCGAGAAGGTGGATTGGGGTTATATTCATAGTGGAGTCTTCTTTGTGTGGATAACAGGTATTGGTTCTTTCAAGTTTTTCATTACCTTGATTTGATTATTGTGACGGGTATTTTTTAACCCGATCACAAACTATATATATCTCTCCTTCTACATTAGAACCCTTTACGATTACACACTTCTGCAAATTATTTCCTACTTCTCTATCACTTCTTACACTTTGATTTCAGCTATGGTACGCACTAATTGGGAAAAGATGCTCGATGATATGTACGCTGAGATGTGTGTGGATTTTAACACCACTCAAAATCCAGAGGCACGGGAGATTCTGAATCTGCTTTCCAACCTGGATCTCAAGACATTTACCTCCCTGTCCTCGCCGGAGAACAAGACTTTGAATACTCACGTAATGAATTTTCTTATTTGTGCTAAGTTTTACGATGATAAGATCACATCCAGGGTAGAGGAGACGGTTCTAGTTCTCACCAAGCAAGACGTTGCTAGCTGGTTTCATCTCTCCGATTCAGGTGTAAATCCTCTCAATTACAAGGAGAGTTCTCATCTCGAAACCTTCAGAATGATGGCCAGAAAGAGTTGTCGGGATAAATCTGCTGATTTGAAGAAAAATATGCTACACCGGAAGTACCAGTTTCTGATGGATGTTGTGACGAAAGTCATCCTTGCAGAGCAGCAAAGCTTAGATACTCTCACCAAAAGGAGGCTTTGTACTGCCAGAGCAATTCTGATGGAGTCCGGACAAACTAGGTGGGTCTCGTCTGGCATAGGTAGAAGCAGGAGACCAAGAGATTCATCAGGGAGCCTTTGCCCAAAGGGAGGACTTTGTATGGGCTGAAGTCTAGGTGCTCCATGGTCACCAAGATTACCATTCTTTTACATCATCTGATGCCCCAACACGTTTTTTATGAACGATGGATGGAAAACTACCCCAGATCTAAGTTCATGCTGGGAGAAAGCGACAAAGCCCTAGAAGATCCTGATTCTGATGCTGGGAACGCTCCTGCAGCTGCTCGGACTGCATCAGCTGCAGCTGTGCTGGGAAGAAGAAGCAGAAGAAAAAAAAGGCTCATAAATCTGCTGAGCGTGCTGAGAAGAAAAAGAAGTCCAAGGGGGACACTAGCTCTGCCCAGAGGAATCTTTCATTTGATGATGAAGAGGAGGATGAGGACAATGCTCCTCTGAGCAGACAGAAGAAGGCAAAAACTGCTGCCATGACCACCACCTTGGTGGATGAGACATCAGATGAGAAGATAGGTGGTGGTTCTCCGGATCTGGATCACTTTCCTGGTCCATATGCTGCTGAGGCAGAGGAGGAACCAGCAGCAGCAGCACAGACAGATGAGTCTGGGAGGAGGACTGAAGTGGTTCACTTACCCTCTCAGAGGCATCTCCAGCTGGGTCTCCAATCGACGCCCAGCCTATAAGGTCAGCTCAACCTACACCCTCTTCTCCCCATACACATTCACAAACCCATTCACCTTCCCAATCCCCCACATCAGTCAACCCCCTATCTCAGACACACAAACCTAACCAGATGACCCCTCTACATCCTCTCCCTCAAACATCCCAGCTGACCCATCCCCGTCATTCCCACCTCAATCCATTTGCCCAGATGGCAATGACCCAGAGGACATAGCTACCTCTGGTGAGCCATCAGCAGCACCTGAACCTCTCAACTCTGACCCCGTGTCCAGTGAACTTCCCACATCCCTAATTGCCCGTCAACTCCATTCTTTACCAACCTTCGCCATAAGGGTAACATAGAGAGGGGTATGACAGTCTCAGCCATAGCCCACATATCCAACCATATCCCTGATCATCTTCAACACGAAGCCAACCTTGACCTACTGGCTGAACGGCTCATCTGGGGACGAGTTAGAGAGGACCTAGTCGCCATCTTCATAAACCTCATTGAGGAGATGGGGAAGGCCAACTTCATGGAGTGGGAGGACGCTCTAAAGGGTGCCTTAGGAGTTAAGAGCCCCTCTGAGTTGACCACTCCAAAAGGGTTACTGAAGGTTGCCAGGGTAGTGCTATTGAATGACGGAATTGCACTAGACTTCCCTGAAACCGTGGAAGTGGAGTTTGTGGCTCCCTCAGCTGATTTTGAACTCAGAGAGGAGACTGGGGAGACCCCTGATCTGCTGATCCGCAAGCAACAGTTCTTTACTGATCAGATCAGGGCAGTCAAGGCCATATTGAATGCAGTAAAGATGATGGCCCCCTCTCTGATAGAGAAAAGCGTTCAACAGTCCATTAGGGACCAGAGGACCCAGCTCATAGGAAGGCTGGAGGAGAGCCTGTGTGCAGCCAGGTCTGAGTTCATCTTTACTCAGGCTGAATTTGAGAGGATTGGCCAGAAGTATCTAGATGAGGCCAATGCTGTGCTCAAGGCGAAGCTGTCCACTGTTGATAAGCTGAAGGCATAATTGGACAAGGAGATTGAGTTGCGCCAGAAAGGTCAGGAGGACCTGCGTGCTGAATTTACAGAGATCCCTTCATCTCTTCCCCATTCGTCTGTTATTGATGATATCAAAAAGGGGAAAGAGAAGAACACTGCTGACATCGCTACTCACTCAGTTGAGAATGCATCTCTGAAAGCTGAAGTACCTGCTCTGAAGGAGATGGTGCTGACCAACAATGGGATCATGGCAGCAAGGGTTCAAAACGTTGAGGACTACGTCAACGATAGGGACATTGCAAGGCAGCGTGCCCAGGAGATGAAGGATCACAAACTGGCAGAGGCTCTTCAAAGGGAAGAAGAGGCTAAAGAACAGCTAGAAGAGGATTCTGCACCATGACCTCGGTTTGAGGATTGCCAAGAAGTACAGATGGCAGGGGCACATGAGACTCCTGAGGATCAGAACAAGCGACATGAAAGAGAAATCAACGATCAGCTGAACCGTCGATACCTCAGGAGGATGAAGAAAGAAGGAAGACAGGTGCCCCAGAGCAAATGGCAGAAGACCTCAGTCTACATCCCCGATCCGAATGATCCACTGGTGGATGGACCCATTTAGTGGTTCATCAGCCATATGTCAGAAGATCAGGTAAACCATTTTAGGCAGATCAAAATCCAAGGGTTTATTCAGTTCTACATTCTGCGGGAGGAGACCAGAGGAGAAAGGGAGAGAAATGAAGACTTTCAGGAACTTGATGAGGAGGAACTTCCCAGATTTCTTCAAGTTCATTTTTTATGTGATGTTGGGAGCCCACTCCCCACCAGAGATGCCAGAGCTGGAGTACTTCATTATGCCACAAGACACCAGAGGAAAGCCCGACTGGAGGAGTATCCAGAAGACCTGGTCAGACCTTTTTGCACCCTTCTTCTGCACGTTGTCAGATGGGTCTGCGCCGGTTCTGAAGAAGATAGAGAAGAGGTTCCTGGATTGGATGCAGGTACTAGTAGAGGATAGGATCTCTTGGTTGTAATAGCCCAGCCGAGTAAGCTGTTGGATATGTATCCTATGTATTTGTACTTCTATGTCTTGTTGAATGAATTGTTTATCTTTCCAGACAACTTCTTGTTGTCGACTTCCTTTTAATTCGATCTAAGGGATCTTAAATAAAGATCTTCTTTTCTGTCCTATTTTTGATCTATATATTGCATATCTTCTAAGATCAGCTGAGTTGGTTTTGATATCATCAAAAAGGGGGAATTTGTTAGGATATTATTGTTTAGAAGTTTTGATGATATGATAAACCATTCAGCATATAATAGGACCAGCTGAACCTGTTAGTCAGCTGATGAATAGTCTAGGATTAGATAGGTATATTGTAAGGGGGAACATACCCTACTGCCTTGAAGATCCCAGAGTATTCATAGAGAAGAAGACCAGCTAAGGCCTTGAGGACTTAGAGTATCCCAGAAGACAGAAGACCTGAGCAGCTGACATCAGTCTCGTCTGGAGAAGAACCGCAGCAGAGACCAGTACCAGATGAAGCAGAAGATCAGTTGAAGAGCCAGTTGCAAGAAAGACTAAGACCTAAATCAGATGAGGACCGAGACACCAGACGAGGTCCATGATACCCGCAGAGGTAAAGACTGTCCAGACGAGGTCTAGGATACCAGCTGAGGTAGCAGAGCAGCTGAAGCAGTCTTGCATTCGTCCCAGAAACTAAGGAGCTAATCAAGGGACAATCTCAAACGGCTAGAAGACTTCCGAATTCGATCAAGGGGAAAAACTTGATTGATTGGAAGATCATAAAGACTTTCCGAAAATCATGAAGGGGCTCAATTAATATCGCTGATTGATTGTATCCTAAAGTATATGGATTCGGTCACTAGTCAACTCTAACAGCTAGTTGATTAACCCCTATATATAGGAGTACTGGTGAAGAATTTTAGATAGATTATCTCACGATTAACTAAGCAGAAACGCTGCCAAATTTCTCACTTGTACTCACAAAACATACTTTTTCACACTTATCCGTTGTAAGCTTTGTAGAAGCTGTAAGTCAGCTGCTAATCTAGCATTGACAATTGTAAAAGAGTTTACTCTTAGTGAGTGAGAAAGAGAGAAGTTAGTGGAGAGACCCACAAGTTCGATTGGATTGTGGAGAGTAGAGTAGGACATTCAGGTCCGAACCACTATACATCTGGTGTCACTGTTTTCTCTTCCTGTCTTTATCTATTTGTGCACACTAATCTAAAAAAGGGTTTTCAAAGAAAAATCATTTCCACACCAAGTTATCACAAGCGCACTATTTTCATTAAACCAGACGACCCTTGGTAGTCTGCTGACTTTTAAAAAAGGCCTAAATTGAAAAAAGATTTGAAATTCTCCAAGTCTATTCAAACCCCCCCCCCCTTCTATACATGGATTAAGAGTTTCTACCTTAAAACCTGACTTTGGGACCAACAATTTAATATTTTTAATTATATATTATTGTAATATAAATAGACACATTTACCTCGAGAGAGTAAGAGAAAAATTATTTTGCATCTCAATCTGGGTGATATGTACACACCTTATGCTGAATATGATATATAATTTATCAAATTTATAGATTTTATTGTTATTAATTTTTTATTGACTTAAATTTACTAAATAAGTGACATATATTTTCACATCATGACAACATGTTACTGAAGATTTTATCATTTATAGTGTATTACCTAAATACATTTTGGTTTATGTGATGTGACCTATAAAAAAACCACTTTCCACCCATCTCCCTGACTCTCTCTCATCTCTCTCCTCTCTCATATTATATGTATATCTTTCTATCTTTTCATTTAACATCATTTTCCTCTCTCTCTCTTTATGCCTATAAAATCTAAATTTTCTCTATTTGATGGCAGACTCTCAAGCTAGTCTTCTTCTCCAACAAAATAAATAAAGGTAATGCTCTTCATCATGAATCGATCTCAAACAAATATCTATCAATTGAATTAATTAGCGCAAAAACTTATATGAACCCAAGTGTATATGATGCACCTTTATTTTAAGTTCAATTTTTATTTTGATTTGATTTTTTAAAAATATATAATACACGTCACACTATGTATTTTTTGGCAATTGAGACATTAGTAAGTTGTTCTTAGGATATTAGTGAATTATTCTTGGGGTATTACTAACTTGTTCTTTAGGTATTACAGACTTGTTCTTGGGGTATTAGTGAGTTGTTCTTGCGGTATTACTTAGACTTGTTCTTGAGGTATTGGTTGTTGATAAGATTTTGTAATTGTTGGATTATGGCTGTTTAATCTTATAATCTTACCAAACAATAACAAGAATTAATGATTTGTTCTTGAATATGAAAGTAGTGAGAGAAAGTTGAGAACTAGTGAGAGAAAGTATTTGTTGTATTATGAAAGCTTAGAGAGAGAAAGGTACATGTGAGACCTATTTATAGGTTTGCATGTGTGAGGTGGCACCTTGTGAGCCTACTTGGCTTGAGGTGTTGACAAGTGTCCTTGACACTTGTCTTTACTCACTACAATGCTTTCCTTTACCAAGCTTCGTCCTATTACACATCTACGTACTATTTATACACTTGATGTCTATGTACTAGACCTAGGCGAGCTTCATGACCTTGTGTCGTTTTGGAGCAATGTAGAGGTGGATTCTTGCTTGGTCTCCTTGGTTATGGGCGAGCTTCCTTTACGAAGGGTAAGCTCGCCCGCGAGCTTCTCTCTCTTGGGCTTGGTTGGTCATCTGACTTGGGGGTTACTAGGCGTCTGGGCAAGCTCCTCCATATTTTGACTTTGTTCAAGGTTGATAACGCAGCTATTAAGCAAGTCGGTGACCTTCTCAGCCTTGGCTAATTAATTTTGTGATCAACCTCGAATAGTTCGCCTATCAACATTTGCCCCCAGCTCGTCCACATCATGATATCTATAATGTGTGGGCGAGCTAATTTGTTTATGGACGAGAGCTTGAGTGTTGGTGAACTACTTCTCAGCAAGATGCCGATCTTCAGGGCGAGCTTCCCTTAAGCGGTGAATGTGCTGATATGGTGCGAGAATTTTAGGCTTAATTTCCCGTTCCCATGATGACAACCTTTTCAAATTCTTTGCACATAAGTCCTGGTACTATTTGGATATTATAGCTCGCCCCAACGTCTATAATTATAAGAAACTTTCCTCATTTCACACTTTCACACTTCCGATTTCCAGAGTAATTTTTCCGGCGATTGATTTTCTTGCATCCAACGGATTTTCAAGTGCTTTCCAAGGTAGAATTCCATTTCTTTATTTCTTTTCTCTTTTTTGCAGACTCTTTCTTATTCCTTTTCATTTTCTTCGAACTTCTGGGAATTTCGGACGTTTCCTGGGAGGTTTTTGAACATTTCCGATCACCTTCCTTAACTCTCTGGCAACTGTTACATTAACTCCGGCCAACTCAAACGTAATAATTAAAACTTTTTAACCCTTAATCCAATCATGTCTGACTAATCTTCGAGTCGAACTATTTTGCATCGTAACCCAGAAAAAAGGCCTATGACTGAGAACCAACCAATCCCCCAAATGACCCCCATTTTGATTGAGTCGGGTTCTGGGGCGAGCTCAGTAGCTTGCCCGAGTGTTGGCGAGCTTCTTGGCGAAGTTCGCACTGATTTAGGGGAGAAAGCCACCAACTCTGGAGGTGGTGAAAGATCGGGTCTTCGCGAGCTTTGGAGGGACTTTGACCGAGCCACTGACGAGGCTATTGCCCAGGATGATGTAGAGGTCGCCGAGGCTCAGGAGGAGGTCGCCGAACCGATGACCAAGCTAGCAAGCTTGCCCACCAGATTGAAGAGGAGGAGATGGATACCGGAGATGTGGAGGTTACTTATGAGTACCTTCGCTTCATTGACTTCCCATTTCCCAAACTCTCGGAACATCAGGTCCTCTCAGACACTGTACATGAGTTTAATTGGGCGGAGTATGTGAGGAGACACGTGGTGACCTTCCCTCTACCCGAGCGAACTCTCTGAGATGCTGATGGCCAATCTGACTACAAGGTAAACGAGGTGTCGAGCATTATCAGTGAATACTCGTTGTCAAAAATTCGCAAGAAATATCATATCCCATTGGATATTTTCTTGTATGCCCCGGAAGAAAATGAACGAGCAGATATGCCCCCTCCCAGATTAACTGCCATCAACATTCACACCTTGGAGGCCGGGCTTACTCTACCTTTGCACCCCATCATTGGGCAATATTTTATGGACACCAACTTCGCCATCCCGCAGCTTACCCCGAATGCCTGGAGCAGTCTTTTGGCGAAGTTGACGATTTTCGGGCTTGAGGGTTATGAGAACCGGCTAACCACGGTGGAGATCAACGAGTTATTCACCATAACTCGGCAGGCTAAAGACGGCAAGTGGTACTACTACCTCAAAGCTCACCCGGGAGAGAAATTCTTAGGCATCCTCCCCAATAAAGTTTGCGACTGGAAGGAGCAGTTCATCTTTATTGGCGGGGACTGGCGAGCTTCGAATGGGCGAGGAGGACGTATTCTCTCCCCCGAGGACACTAGGTGGCGTATTTCGGTGTGCGTGAGTTAGATTAGATTTACTAATCTAATCTTTTCTTTTGCAGGTCCGAAGCACCACAATCAAGATGTGGAAAGCCTGAAGTGTCCATTGGGTTCAATTTCGTGTTGACTGTGTGCTTTTTATGGGAACAGAAGGATCGGGAGATCAAGCATTTGTGTCAGCATCACTGCCAGAGGCTTGCCGGTGTTCTATCCTCACCGCACCACCTTGCTGCTCAGGGTCCGGATCCTCAAGATTTTCAAGTCTCCATAGCTCGTCTATATACTGGTGAAGCTCGCCAAGTCACTGACTACAATCTATTTTAATTGTGTAGGTGGAGGTCCCGTAGTCGCCCTTCCACCCATCGACGTTCCTGAGGCCTATCACTTCTTAGCTCGCCAACTTCAGATGGGTAAACCTTGCCCAAACCGAGCTGGAATTCCCTTTGGTGCCGTGCTGGAGGTGACTAAGAAGGTGGACCTCGCCAAGACGGCCTCCTCAACTAATAAGGCTGGGGGTTCTAGCTCGCAGAAGAAGGCTCCACTCCCCAGCAAACCAAGGATAAGGTCGCCCAGACCAAGAAGGGATCAAGGCGAGGCGACTCTGGTTCTGAGCGAGGTTCTCAGCCTCAATCCCACCAGTCTAAGCGATCTCTCCAACGCGGGGATGGATCGCGAGTGAGCGAGGAAGAAACTCACACTCAAAAGCGACCTCGGGCTGGTTTACGCGATGAGGACACTGAGCAGAGCGATCGAGGTGGTTCCGGATCGGGCAACGGAGGTTCGGAGCGATCTATCATTCCCCATTCTTCTCCAGCACCTCCAACTCCTCAAAGTGCGCCCCCACCATCTCCGTACGGGATCCCATCCAAGATGATACCCTTCTCGGGCTCAATCCCGATAGGTTTGGGTAAGTGAATAGAGTATTTTGAAGTTGGATGTCGATTTTTTGTATATTTTATTCTAACTTTTTAATGATTTGTAGATACTCCCCCGCCGAGTTTCCACATCGCCCTGATGCTCTTCACACGGCGGAAAGGTCCAAAGCCTTGGCATCCGCGAGGGAGCTTCTCCCTGGCCCAGCTCGCCGCATCTTCACTGAGGCCCCCAAGTATCTTTCGGCCTCCGAGCTTGCTATGATAGAGAGGCAGAAGCCTGCTGACCCGGCGAGGTTGGCCATGCACTATGATTGTGCAGCTATGGCTGCTACTCAGCTCATCACCGACGACATTACAGCTATTGATAAAGCTCGGCATGATACCAAGGTTCTGGTCAACCGGCTAGGGGATGAGCGGAAGAAGGCCATTGAGGAGCTCGCCGGGATGGAGGCGAAAGCGAAGGCTTCTCTGGTGGCGGAGCAGACTGCCCTCCAGAAATTGGAGAAGCTCCAAGCTGACTTCAACCGTCAACAGGTTAAACTTGAGTCAGCTCGCCAGGAGCTTGCCACCGGGAGGGAAGAGGTCACCAAATTGAAAGATAAGGTGAACCTTGTCCGCGAGCAGAGCGGGGAGAATTCGGCGGAGTGTTCCAACTTACGTGAAGAGGTCGCTGCAAAGGCCGTTGAGATTGCCAAGCTTCGAGGGTGGGCCGATGCTTCAATTTCACCAGAGGCCCTAGAGCTCGCCAGGGTGGACGCCACGGACGTCTGCTTCATCCTTTGCTATGCTGAAGTCATCCGTTCCTTCCAGTTGGCACGGATGAACAAGGAAGACGAGTGGGAGGCTCTGGTGTCGTAGTTCGATGATTGCTTGGCGAAGGCCAAGATCCCTGAAGGCACTAAGCTAAATATCGGAGACCTAGCCGGATATGGGATCAACCTCGACTCAGCCCGGGACCGCTTCAAAATTATTCAAACATTCGAGATCCAGGTTGTTGAGGCTGAGGAAGAGGTACGGGCTGAGGAGCAAATCCCCCCAACTGTGGCACAACTGCAGGAGGCTTGTGGCGATGTTATGCTCGACACTAGTGAACTGGACACTAGTGAGATTACTGGCAACATCACTGAGCTGCCCAGGCTCTCCCCTCCAGTTGGTCAAGTTATCGGCGGTGAGGTTGTTCATGAGGTCGCCAACCCTGAGACTCCGACCGACATTGCTGCTACTCCTACCCCCGATGCCCCTGCAGCTCCTGAGTCTTAGGGTTTTTCATTCGCTTTTGTTTGTTTTTCTTTAGTAGGAGTAGCTAGCTCGCCCAGAAGGAGCTTCCTTTTTGTAGTTTAAAGATGGTTAGCTAGTCGACCTTTGTGACTAGCGCAACTTCTTATACTTGAGAATTTTTCAAGTATCCTTCTACTTGAAAGTTTTTCAAGTATTTTTGAATGAATGACTTTTTGACTTTAACTTTGTTTGCTTTAAATTTTGTGCATGTTATATCTTTAATTAGCTCATTTCTATATTTTTGGTACTTGTTTGTTCGTCTTATTCCACTTTTGGGAAGCGAATTGTTCGTTTTACGTCGCTTTGGACTCTACGAATTGTACCTCTGTCTGACTAGTACATACTCTTCGTCTTACACCACTTAGGGCCGTGAATTGCTCGTCTTAGACCACTTAGGGTAGCGAGTTGTACTTTATTTAATTCACCTTGGGCGATTGGGTTTCACGAACCTTGCCTTAGACGTTTTGACCGTCTTTTTCGTGAATTTTTCTAACTTAGGGCAGTACGTGCTTAGTGATCCTTTAAGAAGGACACCTTCGCTAACCTTTGGGCACTTTGGCCTTTGCCTTGAGCTTTTAGATTATATCGCTTGGGACCTTGGTCCTCTGTGTATTACAAAGTTTCGAACAGTTGATATTTATGAAAAAATTTAACTTCATATAATAACGTAATTTACACCGGTTGCTATCAACATTTCTGATTCGAACCTTCGACTAGTCTATTATAAAATTCCGTTCTACCCCCTTCTATTGATAAAACTTCTTCAAATATGTCGCACTCCATGTATATGATGAGACATTTCCTTCTGCGTCTTCGAGGTCGTACGTCCCATTTGCCCAAGCTGCGGTGACTCAGAACGGCCCTTCCCAATTTGGTCTAAATACACCCGGTGGAGTTGCTAGTTTCTTCCTTAGCACCATATCCCCAACCTTGAACTTTCGATCTTGAACTTGGGAATTGTAGTACTTCTCCGCTCTCTGCTTGTAGGTGGCATTCTTCATTTCTGACGAAGCTCTAGTTTCTTCGAGCAAGTCTTTTTCTACTGCTAACGCTAGGTCGTTCTCCTTCTCATCATAACCTACCACCTTCCAGGTCTTGTTCTGGACTTCCACCGGTACTACTGCTTCTGTCCCGAATGCTAAGGAAAATGGTGTTTCCCCGGTACTTGCTCGGTATAAAGTTCTGTACGACCATAGAACCTCCGGAAGTTCATCTGCCCAGCTTCCTTTCCTGTCTTTAAGACGGATCTTCAACACATGCTTCAAAATCTTATTCACCGCTTCAACCTGACCATTCGACTGTGGATGGTACGGAGTTGAGTAGTGCTTTTTGATGTTCCATGAACTGCAAAATTCTCTCAACTTCTGACCGTCGAACTGCCTACCATTGTCCGTCACAATTGATTGCGGAAGTCCGAATCGGCATATCAGATTTTTCAATATAAAACCGATCATCCTTTCTTGCGTCACTGTTGTAAGTACCTCGGCTTCAGCCCACTTAGTGTAATAATCCACTGCTACAACAACGAACTTCACACCGCCTCTGCCAGGTGGAAATGGGCCGATCAAGTCGATACCCCATTTTGCAAAAGGCCATGGGCTGAAGACGGACTTAAGTTGAGTAGCTGGAGAGTGAATGTTAGGTGCGAATAGTTGACACTTTCGGCACCTTCGAGCGAAGCTGATGACATCTTTTCGTAGGGTAGGCCAGTAATACCCTTGTCTGATTGTTTTGTATGCCAAGGCTTGCCCCCCAGCGTGACTTCCGCAAATTCCTTAGTGGATTTCTTCTAACACCTTGAACCCTTGCTTTTCAGACAAGCATTTGAGTAGGGGTAGAGAGAATCCACGTTTGTAGAGTTGGTCGTCTACCAACGTATATCTGGCTGCCTGCTTCACTAGCCGACTAGCTTCCCAGGCATCTTCTGGAACTGATCCATCCTTCAAGTATTTTTGGATCGGAGTGCGCCAATCTTCGCCATTTTCCTGCCCCGCACTCGAAGTCTGGTTTATTTTATAATCAGACGTCGAGGGGTTCTTTAGCTTGGTGACGACGACCTTCGTTACGTCTGCTTCGCCATTACTAGTAGCTAGTCGGGCTAGTGCATCAGCTTGTGTGTTTTCCAATCTTGGAATCTGGTTGATGTACACTTGTTCGAACATTGAGATCAGATGCACTACTATCTTCTGGTACGTCATCATCTGCTGGTCCTTGGCTTCGTACTCTCCCCGGACTTGGGATATTATTAGCTGGGAATCTCCAAAAATCTGAAGATTGGTTGCCCCCACAGCTAATGATAACCTAAGTCTGGCTATTAATGCTTCATACTCCGCTTCGTTGTTGGTTGCTCTGAAGTCGAACCGGATTGCGGAGGTGAAGACTTGTCTGTCTGGGCTTATCAGTACAACACCGGCTCCTGCTGCTGTGCTAGTTGATGATCCATCAACGTAGAGGTGACACGGAGCTATACGTCCGCTCGTCGGATCTATATTGAGCCGGTGACATGCGCGCTCCAACGAGATTCCCGTCATGTCTTTGTGGGACCAGGCAAATACGTCCAAGTTGGACATGAGAAATAGCTCCATTTGTGACCGGTACGGTTCTGGCAACTCAGAACCTATAAAAAGTTCCAAGTCTCTTTACGGGTCCACCGGGATTACTGTTAATTCCTCCATGGGAGTGACCTTCCTTTTCTGGTTTTTCCATCTTAGGTCTTTCACGAACTCTTTCAGGTCCTCCTTCATCGCTGGTTCGTGGCCAATTCGGGGTTCAAGGTCTTCACCCCCTTCAACAACTTTGACAGGTTCATCGTCTTTTCCCGCTTCCTGAGGGATTGGATTGGATGTCCCTTCAGCCTGTGATGGTTCCGCAACTTGGGGGACTTGATCAATTTCCATAGGCACTGGTTCCTGATCTCCCGCAGGTTCTCCACTTTGAACATCATTGACCACTTCCATGGGCGCAGGTTGTTGGTCTTGCGCAGGTTCTTGCACCTGGCCAGTTTGAGGCTCTTCCACTCCTTCCATGGGCTCCGATTGTGAGTTTCCCACTGGTTCTTTGTGTTGGGTTACTTACACCTCGTCCGGCTGATCGCCTACCTCCATCAACTCAGGTTCGATTGAGATGACGTCTAGGATGTTGGGCTCATCACCAGGGATCTGAACCACCTCTTCAATCACATGAACCGGTGTAACATTCTTTCCTGCTTGACCATTTTTAATTTGAAGTAAGCATTCACGGGCCTTTTTCTGGTCACCTTTAATGATCTCGACACCCTTAGGAGTTGGAAATTTGAGAAAATAGTAGTAGGCCGAACACGCCGCTTTGAATTCATTGATAAAAGGGTGGCCAAGGAACCCGTTGTAGGAGGACTGCTGGTCGACAACAAGGAAATCTACTAACCTAGTCAGTCTCCTCTCTGGGTCCTCGGCCGATACAAGTTGGATGCTCAACCTAATATTACCTACGGGGATGGTTACATCTTCTCCGAACCCTACTAGGTTCTATGTACGACTCAAAATCACCTAAGGCGTCTAAGGTGGATTTGAAGAGGATGTTGGTGAATGCGCCGGTGTCCACAAGCAGCCTGTGAACTCGGACGTTCATGATATTGGAGCTTATCACCAACGAGTCATTGTGGGGAGTCAGAATCCCCTCCAAGTCCGTCGAAGAGAATGTTAGCTCGGCTGTTGGTTGATTGGCGGGCTTGGAGCTGGAGCTGCCTTCTTGAACTTGGTTAATGGCCCGAACTTCGGCCTTATTTTGCCTCTTTGATATGGAAGATCTTCCATCTTAGAGACCTCCGACAGCTCCGATCACTTCTTCGAGAACCAGGAGTTCTCGGGTTGGCTCTTGGTCTTGCTGAGGCTGGGGAGGTGCCCTACGTCTGTGTTGAGGACCACGTCGGTCCTCGTCCTCCTCTTCGTCATCAGAGACCTCCCTCCTCTCTACCCTGGTTCTCTTCGCTGGTGTCTTCTTTACGAACTCGGCCAGCTTCCCATCCTCGTAGAATTTCTATAGTTGCTTGAGGAGGTCGTGACATTCACTGGTGAAGTGGCCGATTGACTGGTGGTAGGCACAGAATTTGTTGGGGTTGAGCTTTGTGCGGTCCTGACGAATCCTCCTAGGTTCGTTAAGCATAGCCTTGTCCTTGACCGCAACAAAGATATGGTCGACGGAGATGGTAAGTACTTGGTTGAGTTTTTCCTTAAACTCGTCTCCATCACGAAAGGCCTTCCAGTTCCGGGGAGCTTTGTAAGTGCCCCCGGACTTCTTCCCATGTTGCTTTTTCTCTTCGGAGGCACCGACCTCCTTTATCAAGGCCTCTTGCATGGCCACGTACACCCCCGCCTTGTGTCTGAACTCGGTGTAGGTGTTCGGGCATGAAAGGTGTATCTCTTTCAAGAGTTCGGTGCCCTTCTTGAGTTCGGCCATCACTGCGACTATCTTGGTGTCTTCACTCACCGGCTCACCCTCCAGCAGTATCTTGTCAAACCTCTCCAAGTACTGCTGGTCAGTCTTGTTCTCGCCCTGATGGATGTTGGCGAGCCGGTGCTTCTGAGTCAAATAAGACCCGAATCCAGAGAAGTGGGCCAAGAACTCCCGCGTGAGTTGGCCAAAAGATTGAATTGACCCCGGGGCGAGGGATGAGAACCAACGATGAGCTCGGTCCCCAAGGTCAGCGGGAACTTCCCGTACTGAGTTGCGTCAGTGGTACCTACCGAGATCATGTAGTCCGCATACTTGGCCAGGTGGACCTTTGGGTCAGATTCGCCCTCATATGCGGACACCGGAAATTGGATTTTCTTTTGAACCGGTGCTCTAAGGATGGCGGGTGCCAAAGGAGATGCTGGTGGGGTGGTGGCATCAGGTCCACCAGCTTTAGCAGCTACTTGCATTTGTATCTGTTCGATGGCCTTTTTTAGTGTGGCCAGCTCGTCGTCGTGAGCCACCTCCTGTGGAGGTAGTTCAAAGGCCGTTCACCTCGTGGATGAACGTCCCCGCAGTCCTTCGCTCTGGTGTCTCCCTTCTGTGACGGGCTGGAATTGACGGCCTCCATTAGGGCCAAGTCTGTCGGCCGCCAACCTCCTCAAATGATCATGGGCGGACCTACGAGGCTGTAGGTCCGACTCTCTCCTCCGGGATGAAGCAGAGGCCACCACTCATTCATTTTCCTCACGTCTGGGCCCTAACCTGCCCTGGAGAACCTCTTTCTCCCGAGATTGGTGGGTGGTAGATGCCTTAGTATAGGCCGAAGCTTGCTCGTCTCACGAACCAAGCCTTTCCATCACCTTGGCCTTTCCGGTACGTTCCTTGTATTGGCGAGCTCGAGTAGAGCTCGCCTTTTGTTCGGTGGGAAGGTTGCTGGCCTGCTCTCTGGTCTGAGAGACCTGGATTGGCCTAGTTACCAGCTCCTGGGCCTCGTTGGCAGGAGTTCGCTGGGACCCCTAGGCGAGGTCACCCTACTGCCTTTGTTGTAGCCTTTGAAGAGCAGCGATAGTTCACTGAAGCTCGTCAGGGTTATTAGCGAGGTCCCTCAGAGCGGGGTTTAACTCATCTTGCGCCACGATAACTCGCTGAGCTCGGAACGAGGTCTCCCCATCATGGCCTTTTCACCTTCTTGTGGTTGCTGAGGTGTTTTCCTTTGACATTTTGAGGTTTTAGAATGAAGGTCGTCAAGGTCATTTTTTCCCATCAAAGGTAAATATTATTATGGTTTTGTCTAGCCTTGCATGCAACAAATTATCCAAAATTTGGTTTATTTGTATACACGCATGCGTTTAAAATCCTTTTTGGTATGTCTTTAATCCGAAAATCTGGTAATTTAATCGAAAACTGGAAATTTGAGTATATCTTCAAGGTGTTCTTGGCTTTTGTCAAGAACACATGCAAATCTTCAAACTTCCTCACAAATTGCTCTCAGATTTTATTTTTTTGAATCGGAGGTTCGAGCCGCCCTTCCTCTAGCACCAAATTGTTGATAAGATTTTGTAATCGTTGGATTATGGCTGTTTAATCTTATAATCTTAGCAAACAATAACAAGAATTAAAGATTTGTTCTTGAATATGAAAGTAGTGAGAGAAAGTTGAGAACTAGTGAGAGACAGTATTTGTTGTATTATGAAAGCTTAGAGAGAGAAATGTAAATTTGAGACCTATTTATAGGTTTGCATGTGTGAGGTGGCACCTTGTGAGCCTACTTGGCTTGAGGTGTTGACAAGTGTCCTTGACACTTGTCTTTACTCACTACAATGCTTTCCTTTACCAAACTTCGTCGTATTACACATCTACGTACTATTTATACACTTGATGTCTATGTTCTAGACCTAGGCGAGCTTCCAGGCGAGCTTCATGGCCTTGTGTCGTTTTGGAGCAATGTAGAGGTGGATTCTTGCTTGGTCTCCTTGGTTATGGGCGAGCTTCTCTCTCTTGGGCCTGGTTGGTCATCTGACTTGGGGGTTACTAGGCGTCTGGGCGAGCTCCTCCATGTTTTGACTCTGTTCAAGGTTGATGACGCAGCTATTAAGCAAGTTGGCGACCTTCTCAGCCTTGGCTAATTAATTTTGTGATCAACCTCGAATAGTTCGCCTATTAACATTGGTGACTTGTTCTTCGGGTATTACTTAGACTTATTTTTTGAGTATTACTTAAACATGTTCTTGGGGTATTAGTAAGTTATACTCGGGGTATTACTAGCTTGTTTTTAGGGTATCACTCAGTTGTTTTTAGTATTATAAATTGTTATTTGAGTATTACTCACATATTAATTATCCATTTATAAATTATTCTTTGGATATTATTCAACTATTTTACTCAATTGATCTGTAAATGTGATAAACACATCCTAATCTACTGCTCTCGTCTACTACTATGAACTCTCTACAGTCCACTCTCTATTTCTATCTACTACCTCTCTTTTTCCTGAATATATATATATATATATATATATATATATATATATATATATATAACTCACACAATTCTATCTATTACACCTTGCTTGAAGTTTTTGAGTACATATGCAACTAATTTAACAAAACATCAATTACATTTATTTATTTTTTGGTTTATTCATGATATGGAAATATATATATTTACACACATACATGCATACTTGGATCAACATGATATCCGATCATCGTTAGAAGCCTCACAACCATGGATGTGTCGTCAATATCACAAAACACCGACTATCATCCACTGAAAACTCCAGGTTTATAACTCCAAAACCTATGCACGTACCCTAAAAATTCAGCAATCTATGACTCGAAGAAGCAAGAAATTCCAAGGTGCTACAGCCTGTCAAACGCACATAGCCTTCCAAATATGTCCATCAGATAACCATGGGGTTTATGGCGACTATAATGTCTGGGGGCTACGAATGGTGGAGCAGCGATAGACGATTAAATGGCAAAATTGATTAGAACTTTTAGTGCACCCGGGTGCACTCATTAATTAGAGTAGTAATATATATTTCAAATAATCTCATTTCAAGTAATATTCAAAATAGATCCATTTTAACCTACAACTTGTGGATTCATTAAGTGTTCATTTACTGAAAATCAAAAGTCCCAAACACACTCGTAACCAATTCCCAAACTCAAAATTATCTATTAATTGAATTAATTAGAATAATTTTAAACTCCCTCATTGTCCCATGAAAATTTATATACTTCTAAAATAAAAGTATTCCTTTAAATTTCATCTCTCAAAATCCTTATCCTACACATTCTAATTAATTTTTTCATAAAAATTGTGCCTCAAAGGTAATACAAACTTTTAGGAGACAAAATGAGTATATTACAAATAAATGAATAATCTCATTTCAAGTATAATTAATGAATTTCAATATCCACCTCTTATGGAATCAAATTGAACTCTTTCATAACATAAAAACAGATCCATTTCAATATGAAGTGTACATTCACATGGAATCTAAATCCAAAAAACCGACTCAAAAATTTGAAGAACAGGTCAATATCACAAAAACAAAAAATATTAAGAAATGGAAACAAAGCTCAGTAACTACCTCATGCCTACCCACTCATCTGTGGAGAGAAAGATGGTGAAATAAAATAAAAACCACAAACACAAAATGACAATTTTGCACAAATTCAATTATTGAACCATAGCAAAACAAATATCAAATAAGAGTTAACAATCAGACAATAATTAATATTCAAAATCTAATATGCTACTGATAATAGTCTCATCGAAAAAGTATAGCAGATATATATTAAAGACTGAGTAAGCAGATCGACTCTGTCCTCGCTAATAAGCAGTTGCCCCTCCAGTCTGGTGCATCATTGCATCTATCTCATCCCCATCCTCCAATTCAAGCTGAAAAATAGAGCTTTCACAAATCAAAATCATTTCTCTTCATGTAAAGAGAGATTTATAACTTCGTGTGCATGGGAATGTACAAGAGAAAGAGAGGGGGAACCTCATCTGGGGTCTGCTCTGCCCGAAGGCGACGACCATCAAACAAAAAAGCAATGGCGCCAAAATCTACTGATTGTCGATTGCAGTAAGCACTCATCAGCTTCTTCAACTGAGTACTTCTATTGATCTTGAAGAAAACTTCATTTCCATCCTATAACAAGCAACAGAATGAGAACAGTACTCGAAAGTACTTCCGCACACTGAGGTAGATTCATTAATTATGATTATTAACAAACAAGGAAAATATACACATCTCATCTGGAGATAAGAGAACAGATGACTATGCATACTTGTCAAGGGTTATTATGAGACTACTAGAATATGTGAGTGAGGTTATCTCTAAAACCATAAAAAAAAACATTATTTTTCTCCCTAAATTGGGCAAATATTAATAAAAATTTTGAACAAAAATTATCGTGTAATCTAGAATTAAGAAAAAGCAATAAGCACTCACCCAAATACACAACACAAGATAAACAAACAAATTAGAAATTCAATACCCTAATCGTCTGTACAAAACCTCTTCATTAATCATCAACACTCCTCAATTACAGCACAACTTACCAAAAACAAATAGCAGCGAGCAAATTTGCTGTAAAAGACAAAGAGAAGGGCAAAACCCTTGATATTAAGCAACATCCTCAGTCTGTCTAAAGCCCTAGAATAGAAGCCCCAAACTGCCCCCAAAACGCAAAATTGCTTCGAACAACACAGAATTCCAAAACCACAAAAAAATTCAGAAGATTACACACAGTTTGCAGTAAATCGCCAAAAATGAATTAGATACCTGGCTTTTGACTTTGACATTAATGTGCCCCAATGCATTAGCGGGCTTCTTCTCATCCTTTATACCTGACATTTCACACTGCCGCCGATTATCCGGTTCTGTGTAGTTTCGCCTTCAACTGTATCTCACAAATACTCTTTTACCCTCTTTTCAATTTTCAAATAGAAATATATATATTTAATTTATATGTGTGAGAGAAAGGAATATATAAGGACGTCTCAGATTCGTGAGCGTATGATCTAATGGTTCAGATACGCTGCGTAATACGTACGCTAATTTAATGCAGATGAGAAGGAATATTTTTAATGGAAAATATTTATTGCAAAATTTTAGGATAAGACAATAAATGAAATATTTATGATTAATTAAAATTGAGATTCTCTTTTATAATTTTTTATAAATAATTATATACATTCAGGATTTTTTTCCTATAAAACTGTTGGGACAATCTGAGTATTTTTATTAGATCCCAAAACCCCTGATGATTTGCCTAAGTACAGTTGTCAGGATTGTCTAGATAAGGATTAGTCAGGTTAGAATAGTTTTTCTATTCATTGGTATTCAGTTCAGGGGGAACGTGTTGAAGACTGAAAATTGATGGAGTCGACCCAATGATCTGAAGTCAGAAGTACTTTCCGTCCTGAAGTGTCAGTGTCAGTCTTGAAGATGGTCTGACTTGAAGCTGAAGTCCGAAGACCTGAAGATCCATCCTGAAGATAGTCCGAAGATTCCACTGACTACTGATTCTACTGAGTACACTAGGCATGCTCAGGCCAGGACTTAGTCAGTGAAGAGCAATGTAATATTACTCAGGCTGAGTTGGGCTGAGTATCATTTACTGATACATGTAAGTCCTGACAAAAAGGTTACACTTGCTATGGGAAGTTGACATTTATGTTAACACCTGAGACAAAGAGAATGTCAGTGGACTCCGAAAAGAGACAAATATTTATTCTGAGTTAAAGATAAGAGACTCAGAGTTTAAATTTACGAGGAAGGACAAAGTCACATCGAATAACTAGTCGTTTGTACGGAGAGCCAATCGATCATCGACACGCATGTACGTAGTCTATGCAACATTTAATGTGTCTCAGAGTTGCAGGCGGCGCCCACAAAATTTTTGGATTAAGTACTAGAAAAGGTCAAACAAGTACAACTAGCCTGCCACAACCTAAATATAGGAAGATTTGGGTAGATATCCTCTAACGGATCTATTTCAAAACTTCCCTATAAATACAGAGGACCTTGCA
This sequence comes from Prunella vulgaris, assembly GCA_026898435.1. NCBI lineage: Eukaryota > Viridiplantae > Streptophyta > Magnoliopsida > Lamiales > Lamiaceae > Prunella > Prunella vulgaris. The sequence continues at coordinate 652,593 of JAPKLY010000076.1, read as the reverse complement.
CCCATACAAGGTTAAGGGAAATTTCCAAGTGAAGAATTCTCAAGAATCCAAGCTCTCAAAGCATACTATAAACAACACTCTGCAAGTTTTAAATTTCCCTAGTGTTATAGTAGGATTCACTCTGTATTTTCTTAGATAGATAACTCTTTATCCTTAGCACTGATTTGTTTGCTAAGAGCTATCACGTTAGTTGGAACCAGAATACCAAACCCCTCAAGGTTGTGAGAAGGTTGGTTAGAAGGACTGAGACTTGTAAAACGCCCAGGGGCAAGTTCCTAAGTGAGGAAGGAGGTTACTCGTGCACCTTAGCACGTTAAAAATAAGTTTCGATCCTCAGTGGAAGAGGATCGCTTCCTGTTAAATCAGGTCGTTGACGTAGGAGTTTGTTATCTCCGAACCACGTTAAAAAGCCCCATGTGTGCTGATTTACATTTTGTTCAGGATCATATTGCCATCATTATAAACTGAACATTCTGCATAAGTTTGAAAATTCAGGAGGAATCAATTCTCCTGAGTATTAATCTTGTGCACCAGCCTTAACCATAATTTTTTAAGCAAGTCAGAAAGAAGTTTTCAGAAACTAAAACGAGTAGAATTTAAGGGCTCACTTTCCGCACGTACTCTAGCTTACTGAGATAGATATCCAGCTGACTAGCTTGTCAAAGCGGTAAGTAGGTGGGTTATCTCTACTGAGCTTCTCAGAGCACAACACTCAGACTATTTGGTTCCTTACTGATCTGTCCCTGCTGCCCCTGCGGACCATCAGTGTAGCGAACAAATCAGGATCTTCCTGACTGAGTTTGTAAGAGCATTTTCCTGAAGTTTTCTGGAAAATCTGACATCAGTGTTCCCCCATACACTGATTTATACTCATTTCGGGACCAACAAAAACTAACTTTATCAAAAAAAATTTAAGAGGTTGGATTTAGGGGTGTCAGTGAGTCGAGCCGATTTACAAACTGCTTGAGTAACTCGCGAGTTCGAGTTGGAGCTTATAAATACCCAGTTCGAGAGGCTCGTGAACCTAATCGACTTGCACAGTATTTACCATTTTGTCATTATAATTTTGTTAATTATATTATACGTACTAATATTCTTATATATACAATATAATATAAATGTATCAATATTATACAAATATATATTTACTAGTATGTATACCAGCGAATTTCGCAGTATCAAACAAATATTAAAAGTGTAAGAGAAAAAAAAATATATTTTTGGTTATTTAATTACTTTTTTAATAAATATTAAATATCGATTATAAGATAATCAATTTTATTTGATTTACTTAACTTTTTGGTATTGATTTGATTACATATTATATAAACTAAATTAAATTTAAAATTAATTAAATAAAAAATAAATCGTAGAAATAGCAATAATTTGGAATTGAAATATACTTTGTAATAATAAAACTTCTAATTTATCATGTTAGTAGAATTAATAATAAAAATTAAAAAAATTATATAATTTAGTTTTTCATACTTGAAGAAAATCAAAAGATAATTAAGAACATGTCAAAATATATTATTAATAAATTTAAGACATACTATTTTATAATATAATTTTTTATTATTATGTAGGTATATTAGAAGAAAATAAAAAAACATATCAAAAGATATATTATTAAAATTTTCAAGAACATAATATTTTAAGATTCATGTTGTTACAATTTATTAAATTTACATATACATGTATTAATGATTTATAATATATATATATATATATATATATATATATAATTTCTTGAATTTAATATATACGTGTATCAATGATTTACATATGCACAGTGCATACACAATATTGTGGTAAATAAATTATGTAATTAAAAAATATGTACACATGCACAACGCATACACAACATTATGCTATAGAACATCATTTTTTTTCTAGAATTATAAATAATTTACGGTATATATGACCCAAAGACAATGATTTTAATTCGAATCTGTAATTAAAATTGAATATAAAAAATTAAATAATCAATATCAGAATATTAAGAACATTAAAAAGACAAATAAACAATTCAAATCTGAAATTTTAAATGAAATAGATTCGCAATTATAGAAATTAAATATTATCTCCAAAAGAAAACTACGAAAATTTTGTAGCAATAGAAAAAATATTATTTAACCAAATTATTAAATGTAAAATATGAACTTGCAAAAAATAATTCGAACATAAAAAGTTAAATAAACAATTCGAATATTAGAATACAATAAATAAGAACATCAAAAGAGAAATAAGAAAAAATAAGATACGCAAGAAGAAATAAGGTTAAAAGATGAGAATAATAATATCTATAGAGTTGAAATTTATATAAGTATATAAATTAAGATGAACGGTTGAGATTAAAATATTAGGTATAAGATTGATATTATGAATATATTTATCAGATTTATATAAATAGTATATATTTATAAAATATTAAAATATATGATCAAGATTAAAATACTTAAAATATAAGGTCAAGATTAAATTTTTATGTCAGAGTTAATGAGAATAGATGAGTTATAAAATTGAGCATTCTGCTTGATTTAATAACTTCGTCTTTATATAATATAAAGATATAAATTAGTGTATATATATTATATATATATTAATATTTTAGTATTTGACATGCAATATATAGATAAAAAAAGGCTAAATTTTATTTTACATTTTATTTTGTAAAATAATACAAGTTACCGAGTCGAGTCGAGATGAGCTCGAGTTCATCGAGTTTCTGGCTGAGTCGAGTTTAAGGTATAAAAAAATAGGTTCAATCGAGTTCAAGTTGAGTTTTGAGCTTTGAATATTACAATCAAGTCGAGTTCGAGCTTAACATTACTCGGCTCGACTCGGCTCATTTACACCTCTAGTTGGATTTACATGAAAGTAATTTTACACTTGAATTGTATTGGGGATTTGTAAGAATATACTCATTTCACACACAAATTTTAATTAACGGTCTCCCTACACATATTGAAAAATAAAATTATTATAGTAATATTTTTTTCTTAAAAAATTTGTTATCAATCATGGAGAGTTGTTTGTTTCAAAACTCACCTAAATTTACTTTAGGATTTTGTGATCCATGTTCCAGTTTGGAAATTAATTTTTTTTTTCTCAATCCACGTCTAAAATTACCTATGTACCTATTATGATTTTCCACAAAATCCTAAAAACTAACATCATCACTTTTTTACCTATTCATTTTATCTAGGCATAAAACTTGCATGCACCCAAGTGTATTTGAAACACCTTAATTTTAAGTTCAATTTTTACTTTAATTTGATTTTTTGAAAACACACAATATATGCCGCATTATATATTTTTTGGCAATTGAGGTATTAGTGGGTAGTTCTTGGGGTATTACTTAGATTTGTTCTTGGGGTATTAGGTGATTTGTTTTTAGGGTATTACTAACTTGTTCTTCGGGTATTAGTGAGTTGTACTTGGTGTATTACTTAGACTTGTTCTTGGGATATTGTTGAATTTTTTTAGGGTATTACCGAAAAAAGAAACAGTAGAAGAACAGCCAACTTTCACCTCAAAGCAAATCGCCACCTTGTTTCTTGCCACTGGAGTTCGCAACCACAACTGTTTATGAAGCAGCCGACCACCACTCTCAAAATCTACTCACTGGAATTCGAAGCCTCTGCACCCGTAAAGACTACATCCCAACTATCGCCACCGTCAGAGTTAATTTCCACCACGCCTGAAGCCAAATGTTGCCGCCTCTGTCTCGCATACCATCAATGCCAGAATTTGAAATCTAACAGCCTCCATTGAAGACAGACGCATGAATCCATGGCATCTTCACGCCACAACAGCCTCTCTCTCTAGAAATAAAAAATCGAAGCCACCTCCATTGCTCATACTAGCCGAAATTTGCAAACTCGTAACAACCGCTGCCATTTCAGTCTCCATCAACGACTGATTCACTCGGTAGAATTTTCTAATTTTATAGCTAACAAAAAAATTGAATTGATTTAGGTGCTGACGTGCACCTGGGTGCACCCGAGAATCACTTTTTTATCCCTTACTTTTCTCTCATCCAATGCAATATAATAATACGGTCAATTTTTATTAAATTAATAGTAAAATTCAAAACTATCAAAATCTCAAAACAAACACATACTTATTTTATTCATGAATATTTTTCAAATCTTAGAATTTCAGAGTCATAACTCATTCCGCACACCTGAATTACAAACAAACATACCCGAAGATTTTCAATATATTCTCCGAGTCCTAATTTATAGATCAACATGCATTTTTTTTTATATAAAACTCCATTTCTTGTTGTTGGGGTTGAAAAATTAACTCCTTATTTATAGAGAGATGGCAAAAAAATATGGGTTAATTCTATAAAAATACACAATCTTTTACTCAATTTTAAGTTTAACCATGAGCTTCACGATAATATGTCTCATCGGAGCGCGTAAAAGCTTACCACACTAGCGTACACACATTTAATTATCTTTTTATTTATTTAATTTGCACATGATATATATACTATGCCAAAAATGACATACAACAACGAGGAAAAGACAACGGGTTTTAAGTTAGACCGTTGTCTTACATATAAAACCCGTTGTCTTAAGTATCCCCGTTGACAAAAATTTAAGGAAGGCACCGAAAGACAACGGGTTTTATTGCCCGTTGTCTTTTTCCGTTGTTATAAGTTTTTTATTTTATTTTATTAGTTAAAAATAAAAGGGTATAAAAGGAACCCTTAGAACTTTTTTCCATCGTGTAATTTACATTCTCATATCATCCTTCTAATCCTCTATCCTATTCCTTCTCTCGATGCTGCTCGTTCCGGCCATCATCTTCACCCAGTTGTGCCCTAGCCGTCCTCTGCAGCCATTAATCCTTGTCGCTGGTAGCCGTCCTCTGCAGTCGCAAACATTGGCGTGCCCTAGCCGTCCTCTGCAGCCGCGAACATTGGCGTGCCCTAGCCGCAAATAAAGTGTTGAAGACGTAAGTTCACAATTATTTTGTTCTCCCAATTTCTCTTTCCCCATCTTTTATGGTATGGTATCTAAATCTAGAATTAATTTTGTTCCAACAGCCCTACCTAGCCGTTCCTTACTCATTCAACCACAACACAAAGAATTTTGTTCCAACAGCCCTAGCTAACCTCTCTCCTTTAGTTGTCTCTAAATTGCACAGCCCGATATGGATGCACACCACCTGTTTGATTTTTTGCCTGAGGTAATCAAAATTTATGTACACCACCTGTTTGATTTTATGCCTGAGGTGTAATCGAAGGTAAGATCAGTTTTTAAGTTAAAATTACAAGATAGTGCTGCTGCTAAACATTACTTTATGGTGTTGTGTCATATATATGGATTTTTGGAATTTGCATTTTCTTTATTATATATATAGAAGCATAAATGTTTCCATTTGTTTCCTTGAGACGAAATTGTGGATCCATATGTGGTAATGCATGTATTCTGGGAAATTATAATGAGCACAAACTGGTGAGCTCTTCAATGCTGAGCAACCTCATATTTCAATGATGATACTTTATCAGTTTTTTACTCCATTAGATGCTCTCTAAATTGTAGGCAATGGTCCATCATTTTTAGACTAATTAAAATATATTTGTGATAATATTACTCTTCACACCTTGCAATTGTAGCTTTTCTAAAGCCATCATTCGATAACTCTTATGGTACTTCTAAAATTGAGAAAAATGAGATTGTAAATGTTCTTGAAATTCATGAAAGCAAAAAAGGTTATCGTGTTTTTGTCTAAAAATGTGGGGAAATGGTTTCAAAATTGAGGAAATGGCTTAGAAGAGAAAAGAATGAATACATGACAAGAAATTAAAGTATTGCCTATAAAATTTAACATGAAGCTAGATAATTACACTCAGGTAAAGTGTTTGAGATATTAAAGTATATCAACAAGTTGTTTATAAAATGATTCTGCTTCTAGTTAAGTTGTGTTAAAAAAAAAAAACTTAGCCCGTATTGCATGTCATGATTTGGTATCATTTAACTATGAAATTTTAATTTATGATTCACCAGTTAAGTTTAGTTAGGTGAAAACAAAAATCAAGCTACAAGATGACCATCATACATCTCTTCTGTTGATATCTATATGGATTAACATTACTAATATCGTCTATTTTGATATTTAGATCAATACATGCTTTACCGATCAAAAAAAAGATCAATACATGCTTTATTCTTTTAACTCACCTATAAAATATTCAAGATTATCTAATACCTAAATTTAAACTATGCCACATACCTTTTTATAGCTGCTTTATTCCTTTAATGAGATAATGAGGAACAAACTGCATAAATTTACATGTTGAGAAAAAAATCTTCATTCAAATTTATTAAAAAATCCACACACATTCATTCTTTTCTTTTCTTTAACAAGGCTGCTACTGTACTAGGAAAGGTCACAAGTCCCACATTTTAACATGTCTTTAAGAATTTATATATATATAAATAAATTATATATACTATTATATAATATATGTATCTGCATGGGAATATAAAGGTGTGACAACAGATTTTAGAGCAGACCCTATTGCAGGATCTACAAAATCATGGCAACCAGGGCTGAATGTTAACACAACCACATCAGCTTACTGGCTGAATTGGAGGGTCTTGCTCTGTTCATTATGGATTCTAATGTCGATAGTGTTCGCCTCCCTCCTCATATCGAAGCATGAGTATCGTAAAAAGGCAGGGGAAGAAGATGAAGGGAGCAGAGGAAACCAGGAAGAGGAACCAGCTGGAGTTTTGTATGAAGATGAAGTTTGGAAACCATGTCTTGCAAGCATCCATCCCTGTTGGCTTCTTGCTTTTCGAGTCTTCGCCTTCCTCCTGCTTCTGCTCATGCTCATCTTGAATGTTTCTGTTGATAATGGCTCCATTTTCTTGTACTATACTCAGTAAGTCATCATTTTTTCCTAATTTTGTGCACCTTTAATTTTATTTGAAACTAATGATAGTGATTTTTTTATTATCATTTGATTCAGGAAAATATATGCATTAGACATCGCTGGAGAAATTCCTCAAGAACTGTTTTTTCTGACAGAATTGATGGACTTGTAAGTGACTGCACTTCTTTGTGCACTTTCCAATCTTTCTTGGTTTAACTGATTGTTTCTTTGATCATATCATGAAGGAATTTGAATCAAAATGTGTTGAGGGGATCCATCCCACCAGCAATGGGGAAGCTATCGAAAATGCAATACTTGTTTGTACCTTTCGAAATTCCACTACTTAATGATGCCAGCTTCCCGTTTTTTCAAAAGATTTCTATACTATAATAGATGGATTTATTAAAAAAATCTTAGATATCTTATGCATAAAAACATTGTTTTTTCTCTCTGTCCCATGGTTTAAGGCCAGCTGATGATAATTTCAGTTACATATTGCTGATTGTTATAAGTTGCAGGGTTATGATTGTTAAAGTAAATCTCAGAATTTTGTTAAAGTAAAAGTTATAAGCCATAGAGAATTTGAAAAGCCTAACCACCTGTCAAACACATTGAAACACTAATTAATGAAATATCCCAGACATGCTAAGTACTAAAACTAATTGAATTTAGAGCTGCTTAAAGTTAAATCATGAATTTAGTCTTAATCAAGACAAATTTGACCATAAACTTTGTATAGTTTACACTTGGTCATTTATAGTTGCTATGTTCTGATTTCTACTTGTAAAATGTAGCATTACCACGCTGTCATAATTAGCATTCAGCATGTAGATTTCCAAAGTTACTGTAGATTCACACATAAAATACAGCAGCTCTTAATATTATGTAGTCAAACAATGTGTTAGTAGCCTGTTGGATTTTGTTCAGCACGAATAACTAAAACTTACTTTGTGCAAAAACCCTCCAATCAAATTTATTTACAATATCAATATATTCATTCACTTATAGTACACTTATAAACTGCAATGAACATTATAATACCAATTTTATATTATAAATAATTTTTTACATATGAGTGACCATACTTTGTGTGATGTTGTAGCTACGCAAGTCCCTCATGTATGATTAAAATGCAATTAAGTGTTCTTTAAATCCCACCTATTTGATTAATTTTTTACCCAAACCAAAAACTATAACAACAATTATAATTGTATTAACGTTGAACTCCAACAGGTACAGGAGATTATATTACAGCGCCCTCATTGTTACACTACTGCCCTGCAAAATAAGGTGCATATTTAAAATCTAGTAACTAATAAATAGAGTACAATCCAGTTTGAAGCCAGTGTAGTAAAATAATTCCTATAAGTTAAAAATCCGGATCATACTCTGTTTCGTTGATATACAAGATCAATCGCGGAAGGTTTTCGTTGATTATTTTCCTTAACAGACTATTTTATACTCTTCATTATGATAAACTAATCTCTTCATGTGCAATATGTTAGGCTATGAAATTATGAGGAAGCAACTCTACTGAATAGTTTCAGTAACCATTATTCATTATAAAATCAGTAGTATGTTATGGTGCTCTGTAAGATTGCTTGGCTCTTAAAACCAAGAGGGCTTCTGAAGTTGAGGTCTGTTTCTAGAGCTTTCTTGGTTATTCTGCTTTACTGTTTTGATGCCTTTTGCGTTTCCTTCATTGGTTTTAGAATGAATGATTATGTTAGATTGCTAGAGAAGGTGTGCTTATGATTTATCTTGCTATATGTCAGTGTAACCGTTTGAATATGTTAATTTTATATGTTGTTCAAGGCAGCAGTTCTTTTTAGTAGTAGCAGGGATGGTAGGCTAATGTAAAGGATCAATTTTTCAGGAAAGAGCAAAAGGTTAGACAACTAGTGAACGAATCAAGAAGCTGAGACAAGATGCTTTTGCTTATATCTTGATATTCGACTCAAATTTGTTTCTTTTCTCCTTAAGTTGCAGTTAGTAGTACATAGAATCGATGAGCTCTATGGTATGATTGGTATCAAAAAGGAGAAAGATGGGGGAGGTAAAGTGTTCATGATTCTCTAACTGTGTGTTTAGAGGAGGGGAAGAAAAAGAGTAACCTTCCTGTAAGCTTTGGTATGATTGGTATAAAGAAGGATAGAGATGGGAAAGGTAAGGGAAAGTATTTGTGATTCTCTAACTGTGGGTTTAGTGGAGGGGAAGAAAAAGAGTAACCTTCTTGTAAGCATTGGTGTTTTACACTGAATGTCAGTTTGGTTTTCTCTTCTCATATATTAAGCTGATGTCCTATGGCTTATGTTCAAATTAGTAATTTTTTATACTTACATTGCATACTTCAAGTGTCACGTGGGTTTTTTAAACCTATGTAATAATCTGTTTGGATAATCTCTCTATGTTCCTTTCCACAAATCATGAAGAATAATTAGCTCTTGAATCTGTGTTGGACTATATGTAACTCTAGGATAGATAGAATCAATTACACACACTGCTAATCCCACCAAGAATCTATGAAAATGCATGTTCATATTTAAATTAACATGCTTCTCTTTATAGTTTCTTTCCAAGTCTTCTTTGGCATTCCCCTCCCTTTAAATTTGAATGAGTGGTTTTCTATGTTCTTGTTTACCACCAAAACAATAGTATAAATATCTTATTTGTCAAGTGATTTCTCTTATTTTAGTTCATTGTTTGTACTTTCACAGTTGTAAAAAAAGGACTATTCTGAAAAAGAAATCGATGATGTGCGGGAGGAGTGAGCTGACTGCGTTTCAAATTACATGGACAATGATCAGCAGTACTAGGAGTGGAAAAAAATGGGAAGCTAAAGATTGTTATTTATTATTGTTGATTTGGAACATATTGTTAAAGTTGGATATAACTTTATACTTTTATGAGTTATTTCAAACAATTAATGTATGAATTGATTTGTAAGGATATCTATGATTTTGGTATTTTGTAAGATTTTATGAAGTTGCATTATTGTTAGTTTGAATGCATTTAATGAAAAAATATATATTAATATTGCAAGAGAAGACAACGGCTCAAAAGAGTTTTGACAACGGGTACAAACCGTGGATGTAGAGTAAAGACAACGGGGATATAATTATAAGACAACGGTTAAAATCCGTGGTCTAAAGTTATTAATACAACGGTTCTCTAAACTTATAACAACGGTTAAACACCGTTGTCTAAAGTGGTTATAACAACGGTTCTTCATTCTATAACAACGGACCTAAACTATTTTCTTTGAACTTCAACAACGGGTTTTATAACTTATAACAACGGTTCTAAACCGTTGTCTAAAGTAGTTATAACAACGGTTCTTCATTCTACAACAACGGACCTAA
>JAPKLY010000076.1:614674-642323 GCA_026898435.1 Prunella vulgaris | reverse complement strand
TAAAGTAGTTATAACAACGGTTCTTCATTCTACAACAACGGACCTAAACCATTTTCTTTGAACTTCAACAACGGTTATTCCCCGTTGTCTTAAATAGTTATGACAACGGTTTTTCCCCGTTGTCAAATGTCTAGAGCTACGACAACAAGTCGATCAACAACGGGGAAAAACACCCTACAACAACGGGGAAAAACAGTTGTCTTAGCCTGTTTCTGGCATAGTATATCATATGCACATATATAAAATAATAATATTTTTTATTTAAAAACATTTTTTAGCTGTAGAAGGATTATATGTTTACAGCGTTCAATATTAGATTCACAAAATACTTAAAAATACATAAATACCCTAGAAAAATTGCCCAAAAACGTACTAAATTATGAAGAAAATCTCAATACTGGAGGTTTGAATTTCTTAAATTTATGCATGCACGTTAGCATGACAATCTTTTACTCACCCCGGCGAGACACATTATCAGTTGCCTTCGGATATGAAAAATATATATCGGATTGAAATTTCTTAAAAGGTTGTATTTTTTAATTATAATCGTAAAGTCCATGATTAAATTGCAAGTTGAGTAAAGGTGGTACATTTTAATATAATCACTACAAAATAATAATGAAATAAAGAGGGGAGTTAGTGAGGGGGTTGAGGTCCCTCTTTAATAAATAAATTTAAAGAGGGTTCTTGCGAGGGGCAAAAAAGTTTTAATTTAAAGAGGGGCGGGACGAGGGGATAAAAAACTCTCTTTAATTAACAAGGGCAAAAATTATTAACGAGCGCAAAACGCTCGCGAGGGCTCGGACTCTCGCTAACTTAGCGAGCGCAACCCCTCGCAAACATTTAAAATGGACCGAGACGAGGGGGATTCTCTCGCTGGTCTGTGAGCGCACGGGCCGTCACCGGTTTGCGAGCGTTGTGTCCTTGCCAACATCAAAACTTGACCGAGCCGAGGGTCGAAACCTCGCTAGCTCACGAGCGCTGGGCCCCTCGCCCACTAGTGATGGCTAGCCCTCGCTAATGCGACATATATAAAGCCAACTGGTTAGAACCAGCGTGCCCTATTTTTCCCCCAAAACTCCTGCTGTCGCCATCGATGCTCCACCTCCGTGCTGCTACCGAAAATTCCTCTTCCACCAGTCGTGCTTTGATCCTCACTTGATTAATTACATATCTACGGTAATTTTTTTCATAATCGGTTAAATTTTGTAAAATTGTGATATATATATATATATTGTGTGTATATATGTATATATGTATATATATGTGTGTGTATAATTAATTAGTTGTATAATTATTTAATTCATGGTTGTTACTATTAATTTATTTAATTATTAGTAGTAATTGCTTAATTATTTTATTATGTATGTATATATATAAGTATAATTTGTATAAGTATGATATAATATGTAATTATATGTATTTATATTTTTGTAATTATTTGCTTAATTGTTTAATTAGTTATGTTTAATTTTAATTTTGTAATTATTAATTAGTAGAAGTTAAATTATTTAAATATATTAAATTATGTGTATATAATTATGATAATTTGTATGATATTTATTAATTAATAATATATTATATTTAGTTAATAATAAATTATGTTATGAAAATGCATTATGTTCAAAATTATATTATAGTATATATGCAATTATATTAATGTGTACCACTATATATATTTTGATTTATATTTTAATATAAATTAATTGTAGGTACTTTTAATTAGAGATGTTGAGGAAAGAGTACTATTGATACGCTAAGTTGGACATATTACTTACAACCAATGTATGTACGCTTTTTTAATTTATCTTTACATTAATAAATTAAGTTATGAATATTATATTTATTTATTTGTACATGCTCGATATTTACACATGTTTGATGATCGATGTTCGATCCAGAAATATTGTTAAGTTTATTTTGCATATATGTTTGATATTCTTACATGTAATTAGATGATCGATGTTCGATTTAGGAATATTGTTAATTTTTTTGCATATATATATATTTGATACTCTTACATGTAATTAGATGATCATTGTTCGATCTAGGATATTTTATTTAAACTTGATTATATATGGATGGAGTTGGGGTTGATAAATTGTTTGTTATTGTTTGTTGTAGAATATGCGTTCCGATTTGATTATTTTAATTAAATCGGAAATGGATGGACTATTATCTTGACGAATTAATTGGGAATATGGTAAATTTAAATGAAACTCTGCCACAATTTTTTTTTTAAATATTAATATTTGGTTAGAATATATATATATATATATATATATGTGTGTGTGTGTGTAGAATCAAATAACTAATGAACTTCTATCCATATAATATAATTAAACTTCGAATATTATTAATATGAAACAGATTTATATGAGTTACCAAGTCAAAGTTGGATATATGGTCCAAGAACGATTAATGGTCTGATATCTCGTGAATTTCTTAGTGGGCTTGAATCATTTATAGAATTCGCTACTAGTAAACCGGAATGGATGAGTGAAGGAAACATAAGGTGTCCATGCTTGAAATTTAGGTGTCGGAACCAGAGGTTTATAAAACCTATTGACGTGAAAGAAATTTTGTATAGGAATGGGTTTATGGTCAATTATTACAATTGGATTTTCATGGTGAGCTAAGTTGGGGTCAAGTGCCATACCAAAGTTCTGATCGGCGTCGACATCGACTTCACATGGTGTTGACGTCGACATTGCAGAACCTAGCTCGTATCACAATATGATGACAGACCTAACTTTTGGACCCAATTTTAATGTTGGAAATGAGGAAGATGAGTAACCCCTAATGAGCATGTTGCACGGTTTTATGACTTGCTTCGTGCATCGAATCAAGACTTGTTTTCCAGCTGTGAGTCTCATTCTCAGTTGTCATTTAATGCTCGGCTATTGAATATTAAAACTGAAAATCGACTATCTGAAAGGGGTTACAATCAAATTGTTGACTTGATTCGTAAGATATATCCTCTGGATAATATGGTTCCAAGGAAATTTTCTGATAGCAAACAACTGATGGGTGGAGTGGATCTTTCTGTGGAGAGGATTGACTGTTGTTCTCAGAATTTTATGATATATTGGGGTGTTGATAGCGAACGTGATTATTGTAAGATATTTGATCAGCCACGATATAAACCTACCAGGAGTGGTGTGGATGGTCGTTTGAAAAAGAGAAGTCCTTTCAAAGAGATGTCCTACTTTCCTAATATTCCTCGACTAAAAAAATTGTATTAGTCCAAGGCTACTGCCAAGGATATGACACGACATGAAAATTGCTCCCACGATCAGTCTGGTGTTATGCGTCATCCTGCAAACTCGATGGCTTGAAAATACCTAGATTGTTCGTATCCTGATTTTGCTTCAGAAATACAGAACGTAAGGTTAGGCTTGAGCACTGATGGTTTTCAAGTATTTGGACAATCAGGAAAATAATATTCATCATGGCTAGTGATAGTGACACTTTACAATCTACCCCCATGGTTGTGCATGAAAGAACAATTCATGTTTCTCACAATTCTGGCTCCTGGTCCAAAAAATCCAAAGGATAAATTGGATATTTTTCTACAGCCATTGATCAATGATTTGTTATATTTGTGGAAAAATAGTGTGGAAACGTATCATGTTTTTAGAAAGCATAATTTTATGATGTGAGATGTCCTTCTTTGGACAATTAGTGATTTCCCAATATACTCAATGTTGTCTGGATGGAGCACCCCTGGAAGGACTACTTGTCCTTATTATGGTGAATATAGTGATGCTTTCACACTGAGACACAGTCGCAAACAGTCTTGGTTTGACAATCACCGTAAGTTTTTTCCTAGACAACATCCATACAGAAGGAACAAGACTGCATTCATGAAGGGAAGTGTGGTTACAGATGACCCACCTCCCATTCGAATTGGTGAATCAATTCAGTAAGAAGAGGGTGTCGAGGCTCAGAATAAAAGATTGGATGGTGGTTGGAAGAAGAAAAGTATTTTTTGGGATTTGCCTTACTGGAGTACCCTGTTGATCAGACATAACTTGGATGTGATGCACATTGAGAAAATGTATTCGATAATGTTTTCTACATAGTGATGAATGTTGAAGGGAAAACAAAGGACACTAATAAATCTCATGATGAGCTCAATGAATATTGTCATCGCCCTTCTCTCCAGAATTGTCCACATACAGGAAAGTATCCCAAAGCGTCTTACGCACTGGATAAGAGACAAAGAGATGTTGTATGTAAGTGGGTAGATAAGTTGAAGTTTCCCGATAACTATGTCTCCAACCTATCTCAATGTGTAGACTGGATAAAATTGAGATGTTTGTGATGAAGAGTCATGATTGTCATATTTTCATGAATAGGTTGCTCCCTATTTCTTTTCGTGAAATCTTACCAACAAACATTTGGAAGGCTATCACTAAAATAAGCTTATTCTTCAAGGAGTTAACTTCCACGACCATTACAGTTGAGAACATTACTCGATTGGAAGCAGATATTCCACTCATATTGTGTAAGTTGGAACGTACATTTCCTCCCAATTTCTTTAATTCGATAGAGCTTCTACCCGTCCATTTTGCATACGAAGCAAGAGTTGCTGGTCATGTACAAAATAGATGGATGTATCCATTTGAGAGGCAATACATTATTTAAAGAGCTTACTCAATTCTGTTAATACGAATTATTATACTCACAATGACACATTTAATTAGGTATCTTCACAACTTGAAGCTTAGTGTGGGTAGAGGCTTCAATTACAAATGCTTACTTAACAAAAGTAGCTTCAATGTTTTATTCACACTACTTTGAGGATCAAGTTCTTAAAAGGCGGCCCAATGTGCCTCGTAATTATGATGGTCGTGGAGATATACCCAAACCTACGGAGAAGAATCTGTCGATATTTATACCTCCTGGCCGACCACTTGGAAGAATGAATAGACAATTGATTTTAGATGAGGAGAAGAAAATGGCTCACATGTATGTATTAATGAATTGCAAGGAGGTTCAACTGTACATTGAGTGAGTATTCCACTAATCGTCAACTATGTAGCTAGTCTTTTGACACAACCACACTTATCACACACAACATAAGACCAGTTTAAATAAAACTCGACCTGAAAACCGGTTATAATTTTTTTTATTTCGACATAATACTATTTCAAACCCAACAACCTATCATATTTATAAACAAGATCTCCACAAACAAGTAACTGTAAACTTCTAAACCAACACCATTACATGTTATATATTACATAACCCAAAACAACAAATATACAACAACAACGGAAGCAAAATAGCCACGGTCCTGCCCGCAGGTCGTCATCTATGTACACTGCAACTCAAAAAGTCTGCAAAAGCGCCGCGACTACTCTAGTTTCATCACCAGATCACATATCATCGAGATTACCTACAATGCATAAACTAAATGAGATTTATAAATTCCAGTAAGCAGAAATTATGCATGATGATGTGATTCTTTTGAAAACCTCCCCATGCACACTCTTTTGAAATCACCAATTTATTTATGAAGACTCTCCAGGGCCCTATCTAGACACATTGTTATACACCGGCACGAGCACACAGCTCCAATATACACATAATCAAGTGGCTAATAATGATATCGATGTGGGGCCCATCCTCTTGTGGCCCATCAGGGTTCGGATCTCACATACGCCCCCATGTCCACCAAGAAGTCATCCCACCATGCTGACCCATATAGTGAATCCAAGGATCTACCCTCCAGCGACCAGCAAGGTCCATCACCAAAAATGATCCTCTGTCCGCGCAGGAAGTCCCCCTATGGAAACACTCAAATCATATCATAATCAAATAAGGCGTCGGCCCACACTAGGTAGCCTACACTAGGTTTCCACACTGGGTTTCCCTAGGTCGCTTTTTCCCAGGTTGCCTCTTACCGCCCTCGGTGTATAATCAGTGGCTACTTTAAAAAAAATCAATTAATTTTCAATGCATGATATGCATGATGCTCGTGCAATCAATGACACTTAACAACATTCATAGATTATTGAACTCATAGGTACAGTCCACATCAATTCTGGAGCTCACATCCTCCTTTTACAACACATATAGAGCTCACAAGCTCATTCAACATAGCATATAGAGCTCACAGGCTCATTCAACATAACATATAGAGCTCACAGGCTCATTCCACATCAAATATATAGCTCGCAGGCACATTTCATATAATTGCAGAGTATAATTCACATATAACAATCCACTTAATTTCATATATTATCACTCAAACATAAATAAATCATAAAATAATATGTTTATGCATCGTAGTTGCAAATGAATTTCTACTTGCCTGAAATCCACAAAAACGACGGTAATATAAGTCTCTAAAGCACTCTAGCATCTTCCCGCGGTATCGTATCTAATAACAATTAATTACAAATATTATTCCAATCTACTAAATAATTAACTCTATTCAAACATTCGTCTAATTAATAAAAACACTACTAAATCTTATGCACAAGTATTACCTGAATTAGGCTTTTATCGAAATGGAATCGAATTCTTTTATTTTCCTTTCTTCTTCTGCGTCGTCGCGACCCTGCTATTTCTTTTCTCTCAACTTCGGAATGTGTGAATAAGAAATGGGTTTGGAATATTGATTTGAGGTCCTGGGGTATCAATCCCACCGCCTCAATTATTATTATTATTATTATTATATATATATATATATATATATATATATATATATTATTAATATATTATATTATATAATTTATTTAATTATTCTATTTATTATACTATAATTAATCCTCAAATAATCTACATTTAATTTACACCTTTAATACCCAAATAATTTATACAACTCATTTATCCCACTAGTGTCTCAAATAATTAAACAAGAACTTTCTCATTAATAAACAAATAAAGACACATACCAATTCAATAAATAATTTAGCACTTAAAAGTAAAATAATTAACACAACATCCCAAACAGCATATGAGTAATATAATATGTACTCAAATAATAAATAGCATGATAATAGTTAAAGTGCACATAATGCATGAAATATATAACTAAGCAATTAGCATATAAGTAAATAAAATGCAAGCAACACATGAAGTATATTGGCCAATGAGTAGTGAGAAACTCGGGTGTCACAATTTTTTATCAATATTTTTATGATCGTCTATATTTTTCACTATGTAGTTTATTCCTAGAGCAGCTTAAGAATGTTCAACCTAATCTCTCGACGGCTGAACAAGATGATAGACTTCAACAAGATTTTGCGGTGTGGTTTGAACAACTAGTAAGCATATATTTACGAGAATATTATTTTAATATTTATATATAGTTTATTCGTATTAATAAATATAACTTAAATGTATAGGTTAAAATAAATTGTGTTCGTAATTGATTTTTTCGCTATCTATCTAGATCCTGCGACTTCTGTCATCACATATCCTGGGAATTACGTGAACGGTTTCAAATTTCACACACGAGCTTATGGTGCTTCTAAGGCAACTACGAACTCTGGAGTTTGTATCAAGGAAAAAATTATCATTCTGATGAGAATGATTTCTATGGGATACTCAAGGAAGTTGTGCAATTGGAATACGCTGGACTTTTTGAATCAAAAGTGGTTTTCTTTAAGTGAGAGTGGTTTGATCCATCTGTGCCAAGTGAAACAAAAGTACATCCTAATTACAATCTTGTAGATGTAAATAGGAGGGGAAGATATGGGCGTAACGATCCTTTTATATTAGCAAGTCAAGCTTCTTAGGTTAATTATTGCAAGTACCCAGGAGTATGTAGCCATAATTGGCTCGCCATTTGCAAAATTAAATTGAGATCTTTTGTGGTAACTGATAAAATAGATGAACAAGAGCTTCCCCCTTTCCAGGAAGAAGAGATAGAGACTCAAATGAATGTGCAAATTGATGATGACACTGTTTTATAAACTGATGTCAATGGTGCACTAATGGAGATTGATGAAGTAGAAGAAGAATGTGAAGAAGAAGAAGAAGAAGAAGAAGAAGAAGAAGAAGGAGGAGGAGGAGGAGGAGGAGGAGGAGGACGACGAGGAGGAAGAAGAAGAAGAAGAAGAAGATGATGATGATGATGAACATTATTAATGAGACTTGTTTGATTATTATTAAAGAGACTTGTTTGAGTATTCTTGTTTGATTATTATTAACGGTTATACTTTTTATTGTTATACTTGTTAATGGTTATACTTGTTAAAGGTTATACTTGTTATGGTTATACTTGTTATGTTATACTTGTTAATGGTTATGCTTGTTATGGTTATACTTGTTAATGAGACTTATTTAATTAATGTCACCAATGAGTGGATCTAATCGTAGCTCGGATCGGGGAAGGGGTCGGGAATGTGGGAGAGGCAGTAGCGCATCTTCTTCCAATCATCCAGTCATTCCGCCTGTTCAAGTGTCCACTATTCAGGATGAGGAAGCATTTGATCCTGATGCTTATACGGACTCTGAGTCCGAGGACCTATCTGATGCACATCCTGCAGAGCGCAAAGATTTATACATCAACAGGGGCACATACGTTAAATTAATATTTGTTGAATTATATACATATACTGTTTGTAATTTTACTAAGTATTTGTTATTTTTGCTAAGTATTTGTTTCCAAGCTAATTACCTGCATCTTAAGCAGTCACATGGAGTACGTCACTTTCACTTTCAAGCCGGTAGCCCAATAACGATTGAATGGGTATTGGGATATGTTCATGGTATGTATATTTTCTATTAATTAATTGAATTAAGTATTTTAATGATGGGACTACATTTAACAATATTCATTTTGTACTGTAGAATGAGACTCGGTGGGATCCTTCCATTTTATCCTCAAAAATTGTCTACGAGATGTTCATTCGAAGGGTAGCCGAATAATATGTGGACATGCTGAACAGGGTGAAAAATAGGTGGCTGATAAAAGAAAAAATCCATCATGGGATGCAAAAGACATTCCTCGCTTATTGGGGGAGGGAAGATGTGAAAGCAAAGAGCGAACAATGTCGAAAGAATTGTAATTCGGAGCCTGCAGGTCCAGGTACTGGAATCTCTCGCCATAAAGGTGGTTCCCGTAGAGCAGCTGAGGTTGCTTTAGACATTGTAAGTAATTCTTTTTGTATGATAGAGATTTTTTTTAAAGTTATTTTATATTAACAAAATGATACTATGTTTTAATTCTATTTTTTAATAGGAGTGGAGATTGGGCCGCCTGACTAATGATTGGGAGATAGTGGAGCATTACCACTATCTTGGTGGTGATTATACATATGGCCATATAGCTCAGACACTAGTAAGATTTTTAATTATGCATTATATTATTTTTATTTATAGATAATTAATGTACAAATTAATAAAGTAATAAAAAAATCTTGTACTAAATGAAGTACAGCAAATGGCCACACAGAATGAAGAGGCCGGAGACGATCAATCGGAGGCTCCAGACTTATCTTAGTTGTACATCAAGACCGTTGGATAAAAACATGATTGTATACGCGGATATGGTGAACTGGGTAAGTCGAGGCGTAATATTTCTGGGCCGGGTGGTACAGCAGCTGGTACACACGTCGAATCTTATAGCAAAGTTGATGATGATCGGCTGTTGGCCTTGGAGCGTGAGAGGACTAGAGATATTGTGGTCAGGCTGTGAGGAAAAAACAAGAGAAGGGGGAGCGTTGAAGAGTGAAGGAGGAGTGTCGAAGAGCAGAGGCGGAGCGTCGAGGATGCGAGGATTTTCGGAGACAACTCCGTGAGGAGTTTCAGAGATAACTACGCGAGGAGTTTCAGAGATAAATGCGGGAAGAAATGCAGAAATCTCTACCACAACGCAACCATCAGAGAGACGACCGACGCAATGATTATCAGTCACCACATGATTCTCAAGGACACCGTAGAGCGACATACAGGCCCGAGCCATGGGAAAGGACCGAGACGTTGATACATTTGAGAACTATTACTTTGATTTGAACTAGTGTGTATGTTTTAAATTATATTTTATCTTTGTTTATTTTAATTTATTTGACTTTGTGTATGTTTTAAATTATATTTTGAACTATTCGAATGATTAAGAAACTACTAACTATTAATGTGATATGAACTAATTAATATTTTAGATTAATGTTATAATTTGAATCAATCTTTTGAAATGATAGGATTAATGTTTTCATAATAAATAATATATTTAGAAATATATAATTTTAGATTATTATAATTACTTATGAATGATGAAAATAAATTAATGTGTTTTGTAAATATAAACATAAATGATAATTTTATTTAATATAAATATACAAGTATTATATAATTAAAATATATAATTTTAAATTAATATAATTATATATAAATGATAATAATAAATCAATAAGTTTTTTGTAAATATATAATAAATAAATAAACTAAACTGTATATATATCGTATATATATATTTATAATGTAATTTTCAACAAGAAATAATAATTGCCCAAATGGTAACGCACTCATATACATATGTGAGAGGTTACGACTTCAAACCCCCTCTTGTATAAAATTTGGGAATTATGGGACAGCTTTGCGGGTTGCACCGTAATTTTTTTTTTTTGAAACAGGTGCTTTGCGAGGGAAAACCCCTAGCTAATTTTCGACGGGAGGCGTTCGCCCGTTAACGATGGGAGAACACTCGTCAACCTGCGACGGGAGAACACTCATCAATTTGCAATGGATATCCCTCGCCAACGTCCACGAGGGTTCAATCCCTCGCCAATACAAGAGCGCGGACCCTCGCCAATGCACGAGGATAACCCCTCGCCAGGTGCACGAGGGCTCTTTCCCTCGCAAGCTAGTGAGGGCCGAGCCGAGGGATTTGTTCGCGACCGGTGAGTTACCGAGGGCTAGGTCTCCTCTTTAAACCCCTCGTCAGCATGTTTCCCTTTTTAACTCCCTCTTTAAGTCCCTCTTTATTCATGCCTTTTTTTGTAGTGAATTAACTCAAAAAATATAATGATAATATAAAAAAAGACCAATTATTCCTAAAAAAAATATTGGATACAAGATTTGTATGTATTCTCTTTTCATATATTTTCTCAAAAAATATATTTATCTCTCTTCTATATATTACAATAAATTAATTTTTTATAACCTCCTTATATTAATGGGCTTCTTTTGGGCTATTTGAATGATCTTTAGGAGAATTAGAATTGGACCTTCCAATGAGCTTATAAATTAATATTGAGCCACAACATTATCCCATCAATATTAATTATTTCATTTCACTAAAGAATTAATGTTCCACAATCCAATCTAACTCATATCAATATATGACTCCCAATTATTTTTTTCGTGTTTAAGATTCTATATTCATCATTTAATTTAGTCACTTTATGCTTTAATTAATTAATATATTTTTCTCGGAGTAAGGACAACTCAATATTATTGTCATACGGAAAATTAATCCTTTTGTAAATTTTGATATAATAAAACGTTTGACCGCACCAAGAAGACAATCAAACAAGACTCTCTAAGCACACAATTCTCTATATTAAATCTTGACAAAATGTCCTTTAATTAATAATATTTCCAAAATACAAAATATTGAATCTCATTTATTCTCTTTCCATAATAAATCAGGATAAAATTTATTAATTACATACAATTCCATCTAAGTGATACATATTAAGAAATTAATAACTATTGAGGTCTAATTCTTCATTCCTTAAGTCAGTCCGGAAGAATTACCTCTCTCTATGTCCTATTCAGCACATCACAATGCACTAGTGTAATATCTTGGTCAAGACAAACCAATTTAAACCCTAGACATCAACTTTAATCAATTGATTGTTCAAATCCATCTAAGTTGTGAATATTGAACTAATTTACAAATAAACTAATAATGTATTTTTTTTATGATCTACTACACACAACATTATCAACATTGTAATTTACCTCTGATGGTTATGCAGTAAATATTTAATATTCATTGGATTTAAAGTAATATTGATAAAATAATTGTTCTCAGTAATAAATGCAAAAATCAGTCTATATACAAAGTAAAAGCATACTTGCCAGTATAATCCTAACAGTTTGTTGGGCATTTTTTTTGGTGAATTTGGAGAGTTTCTGGCCTAAAAATCAATAAAAAGCAGTGCATTTTGTATGGGTTAAACATTGTCGAGGAGGAGGTAATAAACTAGGTGGAAAATCTTGAATGTAGGGTTGGAGAATTTCCTTTTAATTATTTGGGGTTCATGTAGGTTCTTCACACAGAAAGTTATGGAATTGGAGGTATGTGATAAAAAAATATACATAACAGGTTGAAAAGTTGGGAGAGTTCTTCGATTTTATTCGGTGTCGTTTGACACTTCTAGACTTATGCTTGCTTCTTTATCCGTCTATCCCATGTCGATCTTCCGGGCGCTTAAGAATATTTTTTTTTGAGATTAAATCTTTGCAAAAGAAGTTTTTAGCATGTGGGTTGAGTGGAAGTCTAAAACACTTTTGATAAACTGGCATACTATTTGCCTATCCAAATTTACTTGAGGGCGGTCCAAGAATTAATGATCTTATCTCTTTTAATCATGCTTCAGTGGAAATGGGCATGGAAGTTTTTTTCTGAAAGTGATAGTTTGTGCATGGGTGGTTAATTCATTGTGGGGTGTAAATTGGAGGGATGGCAGAAGGGGGATAAGAGGAATAAGGAGGAAAGTAATTGGGGGATGATGGGAGAAAGTCTGAAAATGCATAGAAATAGAGGGTAAGAGCTGGTTCATTGACTGTCTTTGAAAGGTGTGTATGGGAGGATAGTAAGACGAGTTTTAGGGAGGATACGTGTGCGAGAGAGAAGGTGTTGAAGGTGAAGTTTGTGAGACTTTTTAGGTTGAATGTCAATAAAGGAGCATGTGCGAAGGAGATGAGAGAGTGGAGGGGAGAGAGATTGGAGTAGGTGTGGCATTGGAAGAGGAAGTTAATGAGTATTGATTTAGAATTTTTTAATAAACTTTTAAATGTCATTAACAGGTATATTCCAAGACGAGGTGAACCAGATGTAAGAAAGTAGACGAGTGTGAGCAACAGGGTCTATAACGTCAAGGAAGCAAGCTATTAACTAGGAAAAATGGTGGAAATGGGCAGCAATGAAAGGAGTATAAAATGATTTGGAGAATGTGGGAACCTCCTAAGGTATGTGTAAAGAGTACCGATGTTGGATATTTAGCAACAAAGATAGTGGCTGTGGCAATCAATAATATTTTGTAATGTGGAATATAAATCTATGAGGTATGTTCCGTTTGAGTGTTTGGTTGCTCATGAATTTGGATGAGGTCTGCTAAGTGGATGGGATATATGTTGATTTTTATTCTTGTCCGATAACAAACTTGATGCAATTTTGGGGTCTAAAATGGGGTAAGATGGAGAAGAGATTGGTAGTTTATATTTGGATATGTGGTATATGGCCACTACAGAAGGCAAGAAATAGTTATATTTTTAGAGAGGGGGAAATCCAGATTTAAAAGTTATTTCGTGAACTCAAGACTAATTAATGGAATTGGATGAAGAGATTAGCGTGAATATATATATATATATATATGTTGGTCCCGAAATGAGTATAAATCAGTGTATGGGGGGGAATACACTGATGTCAGATTTTTCTGAAGACTCAGAAAAATACTCTTACACGCTCAGTCAGGAAGATCCTGATGTTACTCAGCAAAACTGATAGTCCGCAGGTGCAGCAGAGACAAGTCAGTAATGGAGTCAGATAGGCTGAGTGTGAGTAAAGTGCTCGGAAGCTCAGTAGAGATAACAAACATACTGACTGCTCAGAAGCAAGTCAGTTGGACTACTATCTCAGTAAGCTAGAGTACGTACGGAATGTGAGCCCTTAGTTTCTACTCGTTTTAGCTTCTGAAAACCTTTTCTCTGAGTTTGCTTAGTAAATGGTGGTTAAGACTGGTGCACAGTATTAGGATTCAGGATGATTGATTCAACCTGAAGATAAAAACGATGCAGTATGTTCAGTTTAATATGAATGACAATTATGATCCTGAACAATAATGTAAATCAGCACACAAGGGTCTTTTTAACGTGGTTCGGAGATAACCAACTCCTATGTCCACAACTTGATTTAACAGGAAGCTACCCTCAAAACCATGAGGATAGGTACTTGGTTTTTACATGCCAAGGGACACGAATAGCCAACTTCCTCTCTTAGGAACTGGCCCCTGGGTAGTTTTACAACTCCCAGTCCTTCTAACCAACCAATCTCATACCCTGAGTGGTTTGGTATTCTTGGTTTCCAACTAAGGATAGCCCTAACAATACAAATCGATGCTAAGAATTAGAGCTATCAAAACTAAGCAAATACAGAGTGAATCCTACCACAACACTAGGGAAATTTAATTGCAGAGTGTTGTTCAAAGTGTGCTTTGAGTGCTTGGATTCTTGAGAGCTTTCGCTTGGAAATTTCCCGTTAGCCTTGAATGGGTGCAATGCTCTCCATATTTATAGGCAAGATTCAAAATAGATCTGTTGGAGGAGATCTACCCAAATCTTTCCTATTTTAGGGTGGTTGTAGGCTAGATGTACTATTGACCTAATTGCCATGCTTAATCTGGCAATCTTTGTCCCGCCGCCTGCAACTCTGAGACGCATTAAATGCCGCATTAACTGCTGCGCAGACTCCGTACATGTGTGTCGAAAGATCATTGGCTCTCCGTACAAACAGCTAGTTGACCATCTGACACTTGTCCTTCCTCGTACATCTAATACTCTAAGTCCCTTGTTAATAACTCAGCCTAAATGTTTGTCTTTATCGGAGTCTTACTGACATTCTCTTTGTCTCTTTGTCCCATAGCATAAATAACATTTTTTTCTTTGGACTTACATGATTCAGGTAAACTGAACCAAGGCCTAAGTCAGGTCTTACGAGCATTCAGCTCGGCCTGATAGGTTATTCAGCCCAGTATGTGTAACCTTTTTGCTTTGAACTTACATGAGTCAGATAAACTAACTCAAGGCCTAAGTCAGGTCTTACGAGCATTCAGCTCGGCCTGATAGGTTACACTTATTCTTCACTAACTAAGTTCTGTCCTGAGCATGCTTAGTGTACTCAGTAGAAACATCAGTCAATGGTGTTCCGGATGGTCTTCAGGATGGATCTTCAAACTTCGGTCTTCAGCTTCAGTTCAGGCAATCTTTAGCAAGACTAACTCTGACCTTCTTCAGGGAGAGTTGCACTTCAGACTTCAGTAAATTGGGTCGACTCCAATCTCCTTCAGTCTTCAACACGTTCCCCCTGAACTAAATCCCTAACCTGACTATCCTGAACAGCTATACTTAGGAAAAATCATCAGGGGTTTTGGGATCTAATCAAAATATTCAGATTGTCCCAACAATTTCCCCCTTTTTGATGATCCCAAAACCCTTAAGCAAATTCCTATTCATCTTGACAATCAACTGACTTAGTCAGTGAAATAAGTTCAGTACCTTCTAACAAACTAGGCACTTAGTCTATAAGATGAAAATAGGAATAGGTTAGTACAGTTCTTGCTAAGGATACTGAAAAGTAAATTCAGGAGTCAACAAGAAGTTGTACTCAGGAAACATTAAATAACTTCATTGATAAATCTGAAAGTACATGCATCCTGAAGTTATTACAAAAATTTCCTGAACAACTAACTCCTGATATCTATTCTTCGTCCTTGTCCCAAGCAGCCTGAGGAATCTCATACATCTCCAAGACTCGGTTCAGGATCTGCTTCATCCTATTCCGATCACCAACTGCACCTGCAACGCGTCCTACCCTGACGACTTCTTCAGAAATTGCCTTCCGGTCCAGTTGCTTGGAGTTCTTGAAGAGTGGAGGAGGATACGTGATGAATTCCGGAGGAGCGATCTCTACACCTTCAGTGTCAGCATTTCTGATTATCTCAGTCCATAGATCAGGATGCTCCTGTGCCATCCAGTGATGGAGTATGACGTCTTTATCTTCAGTTAGCTCATCCCACAACCCCACCACATAGAATAGATAGGCACATCTATTCTGGATCGGAATCCAAACCTCCAACATCTCAATCGAAATGAAATCCTCTACGAACTGAACTGGAGGAGGGCCCTGACCTGGATTAACCACTAACTTCCCCTGAGTCTTCTTCCGAGATCCAGAAGGCACAGACTTCTTCTTTTGAACCTGTGAAGTCAGGTACTCGTTGGACTCTTTCAGCCTTTGGATCTGACTGAGCAGCGATAACTCCTTCAACTTCGCCTGCTTCTCCGACTCAGTCAGTACCAGTTTCTTCTCCTGAGTGGTTGATCCAGGGTGCATTCCTTCCTCCATCCCAGCAAAATGTGGAGCCAGCGCAGGGTCCTCAGAGGACTGCTTCAACCTCTTTGGATCAGATTCTTCAAGTTCAGTGCCTTGGGCTTCAGTGGCAGCAACTGATCGAGTTCTCTTTTTGTCCTGAGCTCTCAGTTCAGGGGGGAAGATCTTCTTCTTTCCTTTGCCAATTTTCTTCTTACCTTCCCCCTTTTTGGCATCATCATTGTTGATTTTGGTAACCACCTCCTCAACTGATCCAGCCAAAATGGTGAACTGATCGCCCAATTCCTGTTGCTTGCCCTGAATGCGGCCAATCTGATTTGACATCCCTCTCAGATCGCCACTGAGCCTAGATACAGCCTGATTATGCTCCAGCTTCAGTCTGCCCTCAAAATCTCCCATCCTGGAGTCAAGGGCCCGCCTAATTTCTTCCTTCCCTTGGTCGGACATCTGACTCAGTAGCTGGGCTTTCAGATCTTCCTTCAGCTTAGCCATCTTTTCATCAACCAGCTGATCAACTTGTTCATTCAGTTGATCAAGAAAAGTGGTTTGCTGAGACTCTGGCTGAGTTTTGACATCAGAGACCATTTTCTTGCATGCCCGAATGGCCCCCTTTGCCTGCTCAGATATAGCTGTATTTTCCACTAAGTGCTTGATTCCGACTTCACCAAGGAGATCGATTGCAACATTCATCTCCCTTCCCATCTCGTTCAGATCCCTTTCCACCTTCTTCATACGATTATTAGCCAAGTTCGATGTCAGATTGAACCTGTTAATCCTCGTATTGTGCACATTGAGCCGACGGTTGATTCCACTGAGTGTCCGTCCCTAAGCCTATCTTTTCTGTACATCCAGGAATCTTAACGAGGGAGCTCAGACCCTCTCGAGAACCCTCAGCAGCCCTGGGTCGTCAGGATGCATCCTTGGGTGGTACACTGTCCGTAGCAGTCGTACCTTGCTGAACAATTTCATTATCTGCAACCTCAATAACTTCTTTCTCCCCTTCCTTCTCCTTTCCCATCATCCTCTCATCCTTTCCAGGCTGATCTACCTCCTATACCAAGACCTGATTCTCTCCCTGAGCCTCAGCATGTGGAACCACAGCCAGTTCCATCTCAACTCTTCCTTGCTCGGGCTCAGCAGTTTGTGCCTCAGGATAAATCCTTCGGACTGTCTTAATAAAATCAGGAATCTTGATTAGATGCCTAAGAGAAGTTACCTCAAAATGGTCAAAGAGAGCTGCTTCATCATCAGCCAGCTTGTCCCATCCCTTCACTTTGCCCAACTGACCAAGTTCAGGCCATGTGGCACTACGGAGCATGGCATAAGTGCGAAGCTGCACTACTGCCTCCTTCTGAGCATTTGAAAGGTTAGGAAACCTTTCATCCACCACCTCAGCTGCCCTTCCCCTTGCCACGACCTCAAAGTCAGGCAATAAATTCTCATCAGGCGCGGGGAATGGCCATGGGGCATCAGCCTGAACACCCTCAGTTTCTTCTTCACCAGCTTCCTCAGCCATAGCATCTCTGCAGCCTCCACCTCAGCAACACGGTTCCCCCTGATCCTCTTTCGAATGGACCTCCACGCCCTGATATTCGGAAACCACATTGAGGATCTGATCCTCAGCCAAGTCTTGCTCAAGGACAAAAGGCTTTGGATCTGAGGGTGCAGTCTCCGGAGCAGCAGAAATGGGAGCAGCCTCTAGAATAGTCTGAGGAGGTTGCATATCCGGAGATGCTTGCTGTGTGGTATCCTTTGTAGGCTGAGTCTCCTCTTCAGCAGCCTTTTTTTCTTCCACAACCTTCTTCTTTTCAGAGCCCGGATACTTAAAGCTCAGCTTCTGTTGCTTTGGTCCAGAAGGCTTTGTGGATTTCTCCTCCGCTGGCTTTGGAGCCTTGACTTCAGTAGGCTTGCTCGCCTGAGCCTTGACTCCCTGAGTCGTGCTCGCCTAAGCCTTAGTGCCAATGGTCGCCTGAGCCTTGCTCGCCTGACCCTTCTTCAAGGTTCTGCTCTTCCTCTTCTGAGTGCCAGCATCACCGGAGTAAGATCTGAAGAGGTCAACCTTCAGAGGAATCTCGAGAGATTGAGCCTGATCGACATCTCCGAGATTCAGAGTCTCCAGGATCAAAGAGATCTTCGTGCCGAAGTGCATCTTTGCCTCAAATGTCGCCTGACCCTCTAGCGAGTACTTAATCTTATTGGTCTCAGCCACCAATAATTGGAGAAAATAATCCTCCCAGTTGAAATCGTGCAAGGCGGCATCTTTGATAGCCATCATGGTATACAGCTTCGGCCTGGAGATATGTTCTAATCCTCCAGCAATCCCCATCACACTCTGACTAGTCAGGTCAAAGAAGTGACGGTTGGAAGTCCTCAGAACGGACTTGTTCAATCCAGACTTCAGAAAAACATCTCCATCACAGAGAGACTGAAGATAATCCTTCTCATGATCAGCCCCATACTCCACCGGGCTGCGTCCAGAATCAGGCAGACTGAAAAGTTCCTTGATCTTTTGCCTGATGTTGACATCAACCCAATTTCTGGCCATCTCCTCTTCACCATTCTTCCCCTTCACACAAGAGGTCAAAGGGATGCAGGTTTCTCATTTTCCAGTGACCTTGTTCAGCGCTATCTTGATATAAAAAGCAGCAACAAGTCGAGGATGAAGTCGAAGTAACCCAGCATTCTCAAAAAGTTCTCTTACCGGCAAAACATCTGGGTGATTCGAAGAGAAGTCACCAAAGGGTTCCCAACAAATATCATTCCTTAAATGGAAAAGATTTCCAAAGAATGAATCGGCAGAAGGTGAAGCCATGACCAAGATATGAAGAAATGAAGGAAAGCAATTAGCAGAGACAAATATAGCAAGGAAAATATTTGAGTGCGTAAAGGTCGCAATGACAAAAACTTCCCTTATTTATACTAAAATTCAGTTTTAATCGGACGGCTCAGAAAATTATGACTTATGAGATTCAATGGTTAAGATTAAAACGCAAGATGCATGGATGCGGATTGAGCTTCTTCGGTTTTCAAAATTAATCATTCAAAATTTTATCGAAAACCATTCCCGCTCACTTTGCATTAAATACGCGTCAGAGAATGTCTGTATTTAATTCAAATAATTTGCATTAAATAATAAATGAATATTAAATGCATGGCTGGGATTAAATGACAAAAAGATTTGATTTGACAACACGACAAACAGTATCAAGGATGATGCAAGCAAGATATGATGATTAAAAATAATTCAGGAAACATACCAGTCAGTCAGATTTCGTTATCTGACTGATACTACTTGTGTCCTATCAGGAGGACAAGTACTGAACTCTGTGTCCTGAATCTTAGTCAGTCTAAACTGATCATCCTTTTACACTGAGTGTACCCCCTACAACCATTCACTCTCTCTCTGAGATTCCTTCACCCTGAGTCCTAGTTAGTCATTCCCCCTGACCTTATGCATACTGAACTGAGATTCATACTGAATCTCCTAAGTATGGGTCAAGGAGTCCTAACTCTACTGACAACTCAACAAACCTGGTTTCAGGCAAAGCCTTAGTCAGGATTGTTGAGCAATTTATGCAACCGAAAGATTTATGTGGCTAATTATACATAGAAAATCACTCAAACAATAATCTAAAGATGTAATTTGGATTAGTAATAGGAATTATTATTGGAAAAGTAGAGAGAGAAATTGTGTATTCTTGTATTTGGGAAATTAGATCCTTACAAATGAGGTTTTTCCTCTTATTTATACCCTTCTAAGGGTGAGGTGGCATGTTTACAAGCCCTGTGGCCTCTGGAGGTGACATGTGTCCTCCACTTGTCATCCTCTCAGTTACTTGCTCCACTGACTCTAACTATAATGTTCTACGTCTTTCCCATAGGATCTTCGAATATCCTGTGTCCTCTTCCTCGGAGTATAGCGAGTAACATGGCGAGCAATGTGGCGAGCAGATGGGCGAGCACTACTGGCTTGTTCTTCAGAGTTTAGTACCTTGCCTCCCCGGGAGCCGAGCGAGCAGGTTGGCGAGCATCCGGGCGAGCATGGTTGCGACCAACTCGGACTTGGCTCTATGGGCTCGTTGCTTCGTTATATCAGGGCTCGAGCGGGCACTTAGGCGAGCAGCAGAGAAGTGGCCACGCAGGCTTGCTGCCTTGTCACCTCTAGGCTTCGGCGAGCATGTGGGCGAACAGCTGGGCGAGCACATGGGCGAGCAGCTGGACCTTTTTAGTTTGTTTAGACTCGTATTTCTTTAATCCTCGAGCTTAGTTCCTTTTATCAACATTTGCCCCTCAGTATATGCTTTGATTTGATATCAAAGTATATGCTGGAGTTAGTCTACCAAGCGGGCGAGCAATTAGGCGAGCAACTTAGCGAGAAACATGGTGCTCGTCTTGGTGCTCGCCTTCTTGTTCGCTCTCTCTCTCTTCGGCAGTTGAAGTGACTATCCGGAAAATGAGGCGCCTCCTCATTTCGTGCGCCAATCAGTCGCATGAAAAGGCGTGCCTTTTCAGAGACTTTTCAAATGTTTTGCAATTTGGTCCCTGGAATTCTTTTCCCTCTTTCACTTTGACCCGAACATATAAATAGGGGTTTTTCTAAGCACTATTCATCTTCTTCCTCATTTACTGTTTCTCCTTTTAGAATTCCTGGCGATTTCTTCTTCAATCTTTTTTCGACGATTCTCAGGAACCTTCACCACTCCGGCGACCGGTCCTGCGACTTCAACATCCCAGGTAATTCCTCAATTCCTTTCATCTTTTCTTCACATTACCTTTATTTTCTTTTAATTTTTGCATGTCTACTTTATGTACTTGTTTACAGGAATTTCTGATCGGAATTTTGTTGACGACGCCCCTCATCCTTAGTTAATCACACCTTAGGATCAACCTTGTCTTTTCCTCTTTCTTCCCGAATCCATGTCGTCATCTCCGAGCCGGACGATTTCCCACCGGAATCTGGGCAAACGGCCCATGGTGGAGAACGTAGAGGAAGGTGGCCCGATTGCGGGCTTGTCCTCGGTTCATTTAGCGGGGTCTGATTCCGCGGTTGAGGAGGTGAACCGGTTTCTGGAGAAAGGAGGCGAGCAAGCCATCGAGGAGGCCAGCGAGCACCCCTGCGAGCATATCGGCGAGCAACTGGGCGAGCAAGAAATCGAGCAGCCCATTGTTCGCCCAGAGGGGGATGATGCGGAGGACGTAGAGATACTCTCCAGCAGTGGCGATAGCGACGACTCTATCACTGAGTGGTTCGAGTCTGTTAGCTTCCCCCAACCGCACATGTCTGAGAGGACCATCCCCGAAGGCATTGCACAAGAGTTCGACTGGAGAGCGTACTACGAGCGGTATGCTGCTGACTTCCCGATGCCTCCTCGACAGTATCGGGAACTTGAAAGAGATGACCGTACATCCTTTAAGTTGAATACCATAGTGAGTGTCATTGATGAGGACGATCTTGACCACATCCGGAAGGAGTATCATATTCCCTGTGACGTTACCATGTATGCTCCCCGGGAGAAAGAAAGAGCTGACCGCCCCCCGGAAGGATTGACGGCCATAAACGTGCATACGTTGGCTGCTGGTGTGACGTTACCCTTGCACCCCCTTATCGGGCGCTTTTTGGTGACGACGGGTTTAGCGATCACACAGCTGACCCCCAACGCGTGGACGTACCTGATATCACTATGCACGGTTTTTACCTTGGAGAAGTACAAGGATCGCCTGACTCCTCAAGAGGTGAATTACACCCTCTGCCTTAGCAAGTGCTCTGAGGAGGGCCAATGCTATTATTACCTTAAGGCGAGGAGTGACATGAAGATCCTTGAGGGACTGCCAAACAAAGTGAGAGACTGGAAGGAACAATTCTTTTTTATCGGCGGTGACTGGCGGGCTCCTGACAACAATGAGGGTCTTGGGGGACGTATTATGACCCCTACTGAGTTTGGCGAGTTGCAGCGTAGGACTTGTTTACATGCTTTGAACATTATTCTTTTTTTGATATTGTGTCTGATGTCTTTGTTCCTTTGTATTGCAGGCTTGATCCCTCAGCGTTGGAAGAAAACGAGCTTATCTGAAGAATTCAAGTTCACTTGTATTCTCGTTTGTCACCGGAACAAGAAGGATAGAACTTTTGACTATCTAAACAAGCCCAGCTGCCGCATTGCTTCGGGACTGATCACAACCCCTCACCATCTACGAGCTCAGGTTGCCCATCCCGCAGGTAAGGTTGTCTTGGTACTTTTGAGATTGAGATTTCATGCAAAATTCCTAACTCTTTCTATCTCTTAACGCTTGTAGCTTCTGAAGTTTCTATTGCTATCCCTCCGTCCTTTAAGGCTTTGAACCAAAAATTCGGGATGGCACATACTAAGAGGGATCCCCCATCCGTGGTGTTAGCAGCTCAAATTGCTGCTAAGACTACCAAGAAGACTGCCGGTATCGGGCCGAGCACACGATCCTCTGCTCCCTCTCGAGCCCCCCGCCCCGAAGCTCGACAAGCTCCGGGTGACTCCCCGAGCGGCGGCGGTCGCCGACTGCAGCGGGGTGACGGATCACGCGTAGAGCGTGAGAGTGAAGCGGCCAAGAGGGCGAGGGTTTCAAGGCCTCCAAGTTTGGGAGGATTGGGTCGGGTCGAGGTTCCGGAGTCTACCCCTCCCGTTTCTGCTGGTACCCCGACTGTCCCGGCATCTATCCGCTCGATTGGTCAGCTGACCGACATCACATATCTGGGATGGGACCAGGAGCGAGCAGCTGGGTATGACATGTTTATACTTGGGATATTTTCTTGTATCATACCTCTGACATGTTTATACTTCTCACATGTTTATACTTCCTTAACATTTTCTTGTATGGCCCTTTAAGCAGGTACGACCCTACACGTTATCAACATCGCAGCCCGCTGGTCCACCAGTTTGCACTTGCCCGTCCTCCAAAGTCTCTTAATGAGCTCAAGGGCCCGGTCCGAGGAGCTATTGAATCTGCTGTCCGACACTGGACCCAGCCCCAAGATGCCATCATTCATCATCAGTCGTTGACTGATAACATCCGCACAGCCATGCATCATTCGAGTGGTGCCCTTATTACCGCTCAATGTGCTATCGAGCAGGCTGTGACGTTGGAGAAGTCCTACGCGGTGCTGAATGATATCCTAAGGAAGGAGAGGGACGAGATGAAGAAAAGAGTTGCCACATTCGAGGCCAAAGCTAAGGCTTCCCTGGATGTCGAGCAATCGGCGATTGCTAGTGTTGAGAGATCTCGGGTTGAAGCTGAGGGTCTCCGGGTTGAGCTGGCCAGTGTCCGGGCACAGTTGGAGGAGAGCAGGGTTGCCCGGGGAAAGATTGCTGAGCTGGAAAAAGAACTCCAGGCCACCCGGACCGAACTCGTTGATCTTAAGGCTGCCCATACTGATTGCTATACTGCTGAAGCCGTTGCGGATATCTGAGCGGAGTCCTCTGACTTTGGCTTTGTTTACGCCTTTGCTGAGAATCTTCGGGCATATCACCATGCTGTTGGTGAGAACGAGGACCCTTGGACAGCCTTGAAGAAGGAGTTCACCGACTTCCTTACCGAACGTCCTCTTAAGGAAGGTTTGGTGGTGGATATCGGGGACCTTGAAGAGATGGGAGTTGACTTAAGTGTTGTGCCTTCGACACTTAAGATCATCGGTGGAAACTATCCGCCTCTTCAGATTAATGCTGAGGACGATGCGATGGTGGACACTGAGGGTCTATCTCCGTTCGAAGTCCTCCCTGGTCTTTCTCCTTCGGGCGCCGGCGAGCAGGTGGGCGACCAGGCAGGCGAGCAAGCAGATCAGGGCCGTGAACAGGCTGGCGACCAGGGGGGCGACCAGCCTGGCGACCATTAAAGGTGAATTTTCTTTTTGTTTCAATTGTCCATGGAGACGTTTTTACTTTTTACTTTTTCATCCTTGAAGGCGCCCTATATGTACCCGAACACCTTTCGCCGTTTAATGCATTTGCAATTTTTTCTTTTATTGGCTTTCGCTTATATTTGCTTCTGATGTTGATACTTTTGTCTTAGTTATTTAGTGCTCGCTTTTGATGTACGGTGTTTTAATTGATTCGTCTTACTTTCCCTTTTTATTGGAATCGCGAATTTACACCTTATTTTTCATCTCTTTGGATGTAGGCTTATTGATTGGTAAGGACTCCCTTTTAATGGTTATAACCTTAGGGTTAGTCTCAATACCTTGCCTTTATTGTGGACTCGTAAGTCTTGAGAGCTTATAACTTGAGACATCTTTTGATACATCAATTTGAAAGGAAGCCTCTCTATTCAATAGAATAATAACTGTACAGATTTGTCTCCATCTATTATGGACCTGCTTGCCCCTATACATGTTGGACAAGCAAGGTTTTCTTGAGAAATTTACATAAGTCTTCATTGGTAAAACTTCTTGAGATGTGTTGCATTCCACGTGTATGCCGAAGAGTTACCCTGCATATCCTCCAGGTCGTACGTCCCATTTGGCCAACTTTTTGTTACTTTGAACGGACCTTCCCATTTTGGACCAAATACTCCAGTCGGGACTGCTAATATCCTTCGCATCACCAGGTCACCAATTTGGAACTTTCTATCTTTAACCTGCGAGTTGTAGTATTTCTCGGCTCGTCGCTTATAGACTGCATTCCTCAATTCTGCCGAGGTTCTTGTTTCTTCAATCAAGTCTTTTTCTACCGCCATATCGTTTTCATTTGCTTCCTCACTGTATTCGATTATCCTCCATGTCCGATGTTGGACTTCTACTGGGATGACTGCTTCAACTCCGAAAGCCATTGTGAATGGTGTCTCCCCGGTACTTGTCCTGTAAGATGTTCTGTAGGTCCACAAGACTTCGTCGGCCCAACTCCCCTTTTTTTCTTCTAACCGGATCTTTAGGATGTGCTTCAAAATTTTATTCACTGCTTCAACTTGTCCGTTTGATTGAGGATGATATGGTGTGGAGTAATGTTTCTTGATGTCCCAAGATGTGCAAAAGTCTCTTAACTTACTTCCATCAAACTGCCTCCCGTTATCCGTGACTATCGACTGTGGTAACCCGAATCTGCATATCAGGTTCTTCCAAATAAAGCTTATCATCCTCTCTTAGGTTATTGTCGTTAGAGCTTCAGCTTCAGCCCACTTAGTGTAATAGTCCACGGCCACCACTACAAATTTTACCCCTCCCTTCCCGGGAGGGAATGGGCCGATCAAGTCGATACCCCATTTAGCGAATGGCCACGGACTATATACTGACTTCAATTCTTGTACTGGGGTGTGGATGCTTGGAGCGAACTGTTGGCATTTCAAGCATCTCTTAGCATATCTGATAGCATCCTTTCGTAGTGTAGGCCAATAATATCCTTGCCTGACGGTTTTGTAAGCCAAGGCTTGCCCCCCAGCATGTCCTCCACATATCCCTTCATGGATTTCTTTCAACACCTTCTGTCCTTCTTCTGAAGAAAGACATTTGAGTAATGGGAGTGAGATTCCTCTTTTATATAATTGCCCTTCGACCATCGTGTATCTCGCAGCCTGTTTCACAATCCGCTGTGCTTCCCATGGGTCTCCTGGCTGCTCTCCGTTGGACAGGTATTTACATATAGGTGTTCGCCAATCATCGGTAGACTGTTGCTGGCTATTGATTATCTGTTGCCCCCTCTTCAACACTTGATTAACATAATCAAATGTTGAAGGATTAATTAACTTTGTGACCACCACTTCTGAGATGCTTGATTCTCCGGTGCTCGTGGCTAACCGGGCTAAAGCATCTGCTTGGGTGTTCTCTAGTCGGGGGATCTGCTCAATGTATACTTGCTCAAACTTTGATATCAGGTGTGCAACGATCCTTTGGTAAATGATCATTTGTCGATCCTTCGCCTCGTACTCTCCTCGGACTTGAGATATGATTAGCTGTGAATCTCCGAACACCTGAAGTCTAGTTGCCCCCACAGCTAATGATAGTCTCAAACCCGCGATAAGTGCCTCGTACTCAGCTTCGTTGTTTGTTGCTAAGAAATCGA
Organism: Prunella vulgaris; assembly: GCA_026898435.1. Classification (NCBI taxonomy): domain Eukaryota; kingdom Viridiplantae; phylum Streptophyta; class Magnoliopsida; order Lamiales; family Lamiaceae; genus Prunella; species Prunella vulgaris. The sequence continues at coordinate 616,007 of JAPKLY010000076.1, read as the reverse complement.
ACCTTATTACGGAGGTGAACACCTGTTTATCGGGACTTATCAGAACGACACCCGCTCCGGCTGCGGAACTTGTTGCTGAGCCATCCACATAGAGGTACCATGGGTAAACACGTCCCCTCGTCGGATCTTGAGGGTAGGTTAGCTCTACTATGAAATCTGCCAGAGCCTGCCCTTTGATCGCTGTTCGGGGTGCGTATCTTATACCATACTGGCTGACTTCTAGTGACCATTTTAGTAATCGTCCGGCAGTATCAGGTCTATGTAAGACTTGCCTCAAGGGAAATGTTGTCAAAACTTCTACTTGATGGTCGAAGAAATATGGCCGGAGCTTCCGCACACTCATTACCAATGCATATGCCAATTTCTCCATTGGGGAATATCGCAGTTCCGCCTCATGCAGCACTTGGCTGACATAATATATTGGCAGATGCGTCTTTCCTTCTGCACGCACCAAGGCTGAACTTATGGCCATTTCTGATGCCGCCAGGTATATGTACAGCTGTTGGTCCCAAAGGCAGGTTTTGGGAAGAATACACTTGAACAAGTCTAGAAGGGGGGGTTGAATAGACTTGTAAGGATTCAAAAACCTTTTTCAAATTTACTGATTTATTCAGAAAATCAACAGACTACTTGAGGTAATCTGAATTTTGAAAATAGTGCGCTGTGTATAGTGCGGAAACATTTTAAAGAAAATCTGATTTTAAGTGATGTGCACAGATAAGAACAGAAAGAAATACGAAGAGACACAGGGGTTTATAGTGGTTCGGACCAACTGTCCTACATCCACTCTCCTCAATCCAACTTGGACTTCAGGGGCTCTCCACTAACTCACTTACTCACTTACTTACACAGTTTTGAGAGTACTACTCTCTTTACAACTTGTCAATGCTATAATTGCAATTGACTTCTCACAGCTTCTACAAAGCTTTTACAAAAGATAAGTATTGATGGTGTTTTTTATTGTAAGTGATAAAACTGACAGAGTATTGGCTAGCTTAATGTGCGTGTAAATCCAATACAGAAATTATCACAATTACTCCAGTTTATAGGATCAAATAACTAGCCGTTGGAATGGACTAGAAATCTGAGATCCTATAATCTCGTATTCAATCAATCATTGTGATTGATTGAATTTCCTTCTTGATTCCCGTCAATCTTCGCGACCTTCAATCAATCAAGTTTGTCCCCTTGATTGATTGATCTTCTATTCTGGGAATCTTCCTTTTATATCGCAAGTTAACCCTTTAAATTGATTCCGAAGAATCTGGGCTGAGCACAGGACCTCAGCTGATCTGTCTCCTCAGCTGGTGTATCAGTCTGCTGATACTTGGAC